>CANXYC011946930.1:0-15671 GCA_948193065.1 Aleurites moluccanus | reverse complement strand
TATATATATATATATATATGTATAATTTGACATTTGTTATTTATATGATGAAAATAAATATAATTTAATATTTATTATTTTTGATTAAAAATTAAAATTTTTTTTTTGATCCGCTCGAACAGAAAATCGGTCTGATTTGACTAATTCACCTGTTAACCAACCAGTTCACCGATTTTTGGAGGATGAGTTTTTGAGAGCTGACCAGACCGATTTTTAATTTAATTCCTAATTTTCTTATTCGATCAGCCAGTCCGGTTCAATTTTAACAACAATGATATATATATAATTTTGGTGGCTCCACACGACTATTGATTTGATGAGCTATTTATATGTATGGATGGTATCGGTTTGGTTTAAAAGATTTAAAAGGTTGTTATCAAACCAAATTAATATTTTTAGTTTGAAAAATTTTCAAACCAAATCAAATCATCATTATAGTCAAACCGTAAATTTTAGTTTGGTTTGATTCAGTTTAAATAAGTTCAGTCTGTCGATTTCAAACCAATTTTTTTTTTTAACAAATCATTATTATTTCATTATAAATTTAAGGAAAAAAACTAATAAAGTATCGCTAATAAAAAAATTTCAAAATAATTCAATATTATACAACCCAAAACTTATCTATTTTATTAATTAACACACCAAAAATTTATATTTTTCTCAAAAATTAAATTTTATTTATTTATCTTTAATTAATTTTCATGGATGGTATTTTTTAAAATTGTAAATTAATATTAGATTAAAAAATATGTGGTTGTAATAAAATAAAATAAAATATATTTAATTATAATAATGGTAAAAAATTATATATATATATATATATATATATATATATATATAACTTCAATTCGATTTGGTTTGAAATGAAGAAAAAATATTCAAACCACAAACTAAATTGAACTTTAGATTTATTTTATTTTTCAAATTAAACCAAACTAAATAAATTATAAAATCATCGATTTCGATTTAATTTGATTAATTTAATTTGATTCGGTCGGTTAGGTTTTCAGCCCCATTTACAGGAAACAATGGAATTTTTGGCCATCAAACTCTTGAATTCTACTTTTATACGATCTTCTAATTCCATTTATTTATTATTTATTTTAATTTATTTTATTTTATTTACAATTCATATGATTTTATTCCGAATGTTGAAAGGTGTTGGGAATTGATCAGAAGGATGGTCTCTTTATTTTTAGTGTGAATTGGAATTTTTATATGTGGAAACATTTGGGAGAAAACTGGAAAGTTATAGTCACTATAAATTTAATATTTAAATTTTAATATGAATTAATTGAATTTTCCCATCCTTGTGAATATGATAAATTATTTATAATCAAATTATAACTTAATTAAGTCCATTTATAAAGTTAAACAATTTAATTAACTTCAATTAGCAAAGATAAAAGATTGTAAAACATTTAAATTAATATATTTTTATATATTATAGGTCTCATAACTTATCTCATATCAAAAGCTATGCCAGTGTTTGACAAAAAATTTTAATACAACGATTAATTTTTTGGTTTTTAACAGTTACATTATATCTATTTTGTTAATAATAATTGTTAGTTGTTAGATAACAGCTCGATAATAAAAATTTCAATTTAGAGTTTTTTGAAAAGCAACTACTTATTTAAATAAAAATATTAAATTATTTTTTTAAAATAATATTTAAATAGAAAGATAAATATAAATATTTATTTTTTAATTATTCATTAAATATATTAACGACTAATAATAATTTTATCAAATATTTTTAATAATATACTATTAATTAATCGTCACCCGTTATCAGTTATCAGTGATCAACTAATAACTATCAATAGTTGTGAATATTTAAATTAAATGGAACCTATAATCTTTAAGCATCTGCCAATAAATCCCAAACTAATGCCCGGCTTGGACTTTTGTCGATCCAATGATCCAGAGACTCTATACTGGATTCCTACCCTTCAAATAGCAAATAGACATATTTTATCAACTCGTAATTTTCTTTATAAATTATGATCCAAAATCCGACCCACAAGTCGGTCTATATTAAAATCTTCAATAAGTTATAAATTTATTTGAGTGGAGTCATTTATTTATAAAATCAATTGATTTATTATTTTAATTTATTAATAATAAAAAAATTACTTATAAATTATAAATAAAAATGATATTAAATTTCTAAAGTGCAAAATTTTTTGAGAATCTAACAACTCACTGCTTCAAGTGTAAGTGTTAAGTTAAAAATTATTTATATATAATTTTAGTGAATTTTAATTTAATTGAAATTTTAACTTATATATTATTAAATAATTTATAATTAAGATATACTGAAAATTTTAAATACTTAACGGTATTATATAATATCATTTACCTTATATATATATATATATATATATATATATAAAATGTGACAATCTTTAAAACCCCAATATAAATTACTAATTTTTTTTCAGAGATTCATATATTAAAATTAGTTAATTTTGATCTAAAAATATATATATGCGTGTGTGTGACAATCTTTAAAACCCCAATATAAATTACTTTTTTTTTTTTTCCGAGATTCATATATTAAAATTAGTTAATTTTGATCTAAAAATAAAAACATACATTAAGAAGTATCAAAACAATATAACTTGAATTTCTTTCAATATTCTTGAATCATGTCAATAAAGTATTGGAGCTGACAATTTGGTAAGAAGCATCCTCAGCTTAGTAACTATCAAACCACAAGTCTACTTTCATATTTTTGAACAAGCCCAATTGTTTAAATATCAATAACAAATCCAAAAAACTAACTTGAAGACAATAAATAATTCAATAAAATTGGTCTACAGGAGAAGAACAAATTACTTATTTAAAAGAAGAACTAGTATATCTAATTAAGAGAACAAAAAAACTCCAAAAGAAAAAATAAAAATAATATTACTAATTTATTATATAAAAAAATAAGATTAATTACAAAAAGAAATATCAATTATTTGTGAAATTAAAATTTTATCATGAATTAAAAATTTTGATAATTATATATATATATTTTTTAATTTTTGATAAATTTAGCAGGAAATCAAAATTCGGTCAGAGTTTCGGTATCGGAGCTGATATAGTATTTTTTATTATTATTTTTATCACGTCAGCATTTGACTAGGAAATCAAATAGAATCAAACCAACTTGAATTGGTTGGTTCGATTTGATTTTTCAAACTTTAATTTGGTTCAATTAATTTTTTAAAAATTTCAATTTTTTTATTAAGTTTGATTTTTTTAAAAAGAAATCAAATAATTTTTTTATTCGGTTCGATTATTTTTTGAAATTTCAGTTTTATTTTGGTTCAATTTTGAGAATTTTATTTCGGTTCAGTTCAAACTGAATCGAATGATTTCTTATCCCTTTATTTCTTTTTATTATTATTATTTATTTTATAGTCATTCAATACCAAAAATATTAAAATTAGTTAAGTTCGGTTTGAATATTTCGATTTTCTTTTGAATATCGAAATAATTAAACCGAATCGAACTGAAATAGAAAATAAGTTATTCAAGTTGAACTGATATATTTTAGTTCGGTTATTCTATTGTTTAGGTTATTTAAATAAAATAAGTAAATAAATAAATTATATATATATATTATATATATATATATATATATATATATATATATATATATATATATATATATATTGGTTGGTTTGGTTTATTCGGTTTCTTTTTAAAGAAAACCAAATCTAATAAAAAAACTGAGATTTAAAAAAATTAATCGAATTGAACTAAAGTTTGAAAAATTGAATCAAACCGATCAAAATAATTTTATCATTTTGATTTATTTTTGAAAAAATCAAACCCAATAAAAAAAGAGAAATTTCAAAAAAATTAATTCAACCAAACTGAAGTTTGAAAAATCGAATCGAACTAACCAATTCAAGTTGGTTTGATTTGATTTGATTCATCTAATTCGATTTGATTTCTTAGTCAGATGCTGACGTGACAAAAATAATAATAAAAAATATCACGTCAGCATGTCACATCAGTTCCGATATCGAAACTCTGACCAGATTCCAATTTTGTGCTAAATTTATCAAAAATTGAAAATATATGTATAAAATTATCAAAATTTTTAATTCGTAATAAAATTATAATTTTACGAATAGTTCATGATTTTTTTTTTATAATTAACCCAAAAAATATAAAATTAACATATCTAGAGATATTTATATTAATTTAATAGATAATTTAAATAAAAAAGAAAAAAAAATCACCATCAATCAACAAAGAAGATTGGGATGGCTCAAGCAAAAAAATTTAAAAGAGCACCAAAGAGACAAAAAAAAAAAAAAAGAATATAATTTTCTAAAATTATATATATTTAAAGGATAAAAATAAAAATTTATTCATAATTTAAATTTTGTACACTTTTTAAATTTGATTTTTTTTTTTTTATCTAATTGAAGTCAAAGAATAAAAAATACAAAATTGACAAAATGTAATAATTTGGATTTGTGCCCTAAAAACCAATAATCAGATGATTATTTTTGGTATAATTTATATCATGATTTATATATTTATGATTTTTATTATTATGATTATTTAAATAACTGCTTAATATAAATTATTATAATAATGTCCCTAGAATAAGATATTCTAAAATCATTTCTAGTCAAGTATTATTGTGAAATGGGATATCAATAATACGTTGAGACTAGTATGTGTAGTGACTGATGACAATGGTCATGGATATGAGATATCAAGTCAACGCATAAGTACATGTTGGAGAACTATGTACTAGATTGACCCACCACGAGAATACTACATGGATTATTGTATGAGTATCGTAAGTATTTCTCATAGTGATAATAATAATATGATCCTTTGACTTGACATCATCAAAGATTCAAACATAAGAAATTGTATATCTTGATACTATTAAATGTCTTCCGTAATGGGATATACTATAAAAACAGTAATTGGATATGCCACAAATTATGTAGAGGGATGTTGAGTGATCAAAATAGGATTTGTCCCTCCTATACAACAGGATTGATGTTTTTGGACTCTTTGATTGAGTGAGACCTAAAATGCATGGCCATACTCAAATGAATCGATATGTGATATTGATGTCATTTGATTTAGGAGTCTACTCACGTATTAAAAATATAAAGATTGAACTATATGAGTATGACATATTCCATAACTCGTGTTTAATCGAGACATCTAGGACAAAAAGATTTAATTACTTGGTAATTTTATCACAAGAAAGGTTATGTCGAGTCATTGACATTCTCGTAACTTAGGTAGCTTTGATATGTTGCTAGACACCGCTCACTGCTTGTGACATAAAATATCACTGCTAATATTATGGGAACCTATAGGGTCACACATTTAGATCGGATCGATAATAAGAATTTTAATTCATGAGATGGATTAAAAAATTAAACATTGGGCTAAATGGTTTAGTTAAGAACTAATATAAACCCAAAATTCGAGCCCAAGACAGATAGGCGAATTAGAGTTTTATTAGTTGACCTAATGTTAGGGTTAAATGCCTATAAATATACATGTGATGTTATTTTTAGGTTAACACATTTTTCTGCCATTTTTCAGAAAAGAAAAAAAAAAAAGGAATTGAACCATAATCCTAATTCTCTTAGACACATCTAGAAAAGAGATATTCTTCTTGTTCATGAGACAAATCAAAGGATGGACGATCCGTTCGTGTGGATACCGTAGAGGCAGAAGACGAAAGGCTTTTGCTCCTAACTCAGAATCGAACCTTATAGTCAAATCATCAAACAAAGGTATAAACCTTAACCTTCTGATCTAGATCTTTATATGGATTCTAGAGGAAATCGAATAAATTTTTTTTATTCCGCTGTTTTTCTGGTTTCGATTTCCTACAAAAATAAATTTTAAAGGACCGTTGTAACCGAAATTAATTTGTAAGAGGATTTGTAGAAATCTTTGTACAGATTTATTGGTTATGAAGATGTGATCACTGTCTCCTATATTATGAATGGAATGTGGTGATGTAATTCGGATCTTCGGTCTCATTTGATATTTTATTTTTTGTCACATATGTTTATGTATATATGTTACACCTTTTTTTTTTTTTTTTTTAAATTTGTTCATAGCCAATAATTTTTATTAATAATGTAACACACATAAAAATGTAAGAGATAGGAGATGAGATACTAAATGAAATAGAAATTTTGAATTGATGATGATACCGCAATAATTTATTAAAGAGTGATTTATTTATTAATCTAATAGTAAATAAATTTATATAATATCTACTTTGCGAGTGGTGGTCATAATAAATGTTCTTTTATGGTGTAATTCAAATATTGAAGGAGACTTGGAGAAGATTTTTCTGTGAGGGGTAGAAATACTACTGACCAAAGATTATTTTTTTGTGGTGTGGAATGAAAATAGACTTATATTGAGAATAATGCAAGAAAGCAAACCATTTCTCTATTAAAAATTTAAATATTATATTTTAATTATTTGAAATGATTGAATATTTGAAATTTATCTTTTTTTTATATGATTTTATACTTAAAATTTAAATTAAAATTTATAATTATTTTAAATGACCATCTATCTAAACAGATTAAAAAAAAATTAAGAAACTTAAAAAAATTGTGCAGCTTAATTATATTCAGATAATTGTATGGTATGATGCAGTGCTAAAGTTAAAACTGAAATCGTTTGGCACAAGACGATTTCAGTGCAACGTCGAATGAAATGAAAGCTACCAGTAAGAGTATTTCCTTTGTAGGCATAACCCTTGGTGCCTGATGGTGTGATTTTCTTGGCTATTGTTATTTGTTAATCTAGAGGAGAGTAAGAGGATAATATTATTTTATATATGAATGTTTAAAATGAATTTTTTTAGATAAAATATTATTTAATTTCTGACTTTTAATTAAATTAAGATTTGGATTCTCACTTATTCATGAAGTTACCGTTGAATTCCTAATATTTGATTCTATCAACAAACTGATTTTTCTGTCAAATTTTTCGTTAAAAAAATTTTAAAAAAAATAAAAATTAAAATAAAATAACTTTTCTTCTCAAAATACCCTCATCCCCGACCTCTATATTTTTTTCTTCCATTTTCTTTTTCATTTTTTTCATTATACTTCACTTTCTTTCCATTTTTCATTTTTAACGTTGTTTTCTTTCTCTTTCTACTATTAGTATTGTTTTCTTTATTTTTTAATTACTTAATTTTTTTATTTTTTTACTTGAAATTTGAAGATTTAGATTATTTGAATTTTCTTTAATGAAAGAATATTTACGTATGGATATTATGATCGGTAAAATTGTGTGGAGAATGAAGATTTGATGGTGATAAAAAGTGAAAAAATTTGGAGAAAGATTAATAGAATGACATATAAAAGAAAATTTAATGGAAATGAACGGTATTTTTATTTTTTTTTTAATGGTATTTCATCGAAAATTTAATAGAAAGACTAATTTATATGACGGAATCAAATATTAAAAATTTAATAGTTACTTTTTAAAAAAGTAAAAAATTTAAATATTAAGATCACTAAAAATTATGGATTAAATAGTATTTTTTTTTATTGGAAGGAGCAAACTTCACGGGTTAGATATGAATTGAGGTCAAGTTGGAATCATTTTGAATTAAAAATAGATCGAGTTATAAATCCGATTGAATATTAAAAAGGAAATATTATACAAATATACTATTTTTTAATTTTTTTTTTAATTTTATAGTTTTTTTTTTTTTATTTTTACTGTTTTTTGATGTATGTGGTATATTTTTTATATATGTTTGGTATATATCGTATTTTTTAAAAAATATTTTTAAATATGCAGTATTTTTGAAAAAATATTTTTAAGTATATAGTATTTTTAAAAAAAAAAATTATAATAATAAAAATGAAATATTTTTTATTTTTTTCGGTATTTTTGAAAAATCCCAATTAAAAAGAATGTTAGATAAAAAAAAAAATTAAGGTTGTTATATGGGCTAAATGATCTTTTTGGTCAATGGATTATGCTGTTGGGCTTAATGGGCTAAACATTAAGCCCATTAAGTTTAGTTTTGTAATTTACTTTAGGAAATTTTATAAAAAAAAAAAAAATTAAGAAAAAATTTATTTTTACTGTTATAAAAATATTTTTTCAAAAATATTATATATACCAAACATATATTTAATATATGCTAAATATCTTAAATATATATCAAAATATATATATATATATATAAATAAAAGTGAGAAAAAAAAAATCAACTGTGAAAATGATAAAAAAATATATAGTATATTCCTATAATTTTCCTATTTACTTATTAATTTTGTTTTTTTCCTATTCGTAGGTTGGCTGCGGCACCGCCAATATTGCAATGTCGGAGAAGAAGACCAAATATAGGCATGAAGCAGAGAAAGCCACAGAGAAATATTTGGACCTGAAAGCACCACAAAAATAAGGATTTTCTCCAAATTAAGAAACCTTTTTTGCCTTCTTTCTTGTTTTTGTTTGTTTCCGCAAACACGGAGAAGAAGAGCATTGTAAGATTATAGGAAACCGTACGGACAAGAAAAGTAGTAAAATTCCTTCCCCCTCACGGTGGCAGGCAGGGATGCCCTTCCTTCTTGCGGCGGTTCTCCTTTTCACCTCGGTGGCGGAAACATAACCACCTGCTTTTTCTACATATCTATTTTAATTATTTATTTTATATAGTATAGTTATATAAATATATATAGATTTGTTTGATTATCAAAGGAGAAAGATGTTGACCATTAAGAAAGTTCCCACGGTGGTTTCAAATTACCAGGAGGAGAGCTCCGATAAGAGCTTTGAAGGGTGTGGCCGGAATTGCCTTGGAAACTGCTGCTTACCTGGTTGCGTTTCTTTTCTTTCTTGATTTTTATCTTTTGATTAATCTGCTTATTGTTGTTTGAACAAATGTCCCTGAGCTAGCAATGTATGTTTCTTTATTTATTTTTTTATTTCTTTTAGTGAAAATGTATGTTACATCTTTTTTCCGCAAAAAGAAAAAAAGATTGTCCCAAAACGATTATCATCCTTCTATGAATAGCATTTTTTTTCACTCAATTTCTCTCCAATATCCCTTGTTAATACTTAAGTTTAACTTAAAAAGTTCATGGTAAAATGTAAAATTTGTTATGAATTTTTTTATATTCTCAAAGCAAATATTATGCTGCCTTTTTTTTTTTTTTAAACAAATTCAAATGGAGTTTCAGTGCAATAAAGAGGTGAATGATAAGAAAAATGTATTTATTATATCACCAAGAATATAACAGGAAAAATGATATTTTATTTATTATATTATTAAAATATAATCAGGGTTATTTAATAATTTTATTGATTATTGTGCATTAACTATAAACAATAGATATTTTAAAGGGAGGAAGTAGATTTTATTGGCCATTATCCTGTAGCTAAGTGGTCAAGTGTCCTGTTGGTCATATGTTCTAATTAAATATTGTCAAGGAAAACATTTGATTGTTTTATCCCATTAAGAAGCATTAGGAAACTTAGATTTGAGGCTCTTAATCATCATTTTTATTTTGGTTTGATAGTATATGGTATTACATGCCTGTTCTTGCCTTGTGTATTTAGTCCACCTTTTCAATTTGACAAATGATGGTAATTAAGGTTAATTAACTCTGGCAATCCCTATTGTTTTTAACAATTTCTATTCTAATGTATAAAAAAAAGGGGGGGTGTGAGGGAGGGAAGGAAACAGAGTAATTTACTCATTTAGAATCTTGAAGCTGAGTAATGGATCTTGCTTTCAAAGTATATCAATCGACTCTAATAGTAGAAACTTAATTTACTCATTTAGAATCTTGAAGCTGAGTAATGGATCTTGCTCTCAAAGTATATCAATCGACTCTAATAGTGGAAACCTGCAAGTTTTCTTGTTTTTATTTTTCTCAAATTTCTCTTATATTGAACTATTATATACGTCTTTTCAGGATCGAATTTGCCTTTATATTCATTCAAAAAAGATACAGAGAATTCAAAGGAAAATTGGGTGTTGAAACCATCCAAGGAGCAGCCTCAACCTCAAATATGTTTCTTGCACAATCTTTTGCTGGGACTATGGGAGGATCGGATGAGTCGTGGCCTTTTTCGCTACGATGTAACCACTTGTGAGACAAAGATCATTCCTGGCAAATATGGTTTCATTGCACAGCTTAATGAGGGGCGCCATCTCAAGAAAAGAGCTACTGAATTCAGGGTCGACAAGGTACTTCAGAGCTTCGATGAGAGCAAGTTCAATTTCAAAAAGGTTGGACAAGAAGAAGTCCTTTTCAGGTTTGAACAAGGTCATGATCAAAACAGCGAGTTCTTCCCTATTGCACCTCCCTCAGCTGAAACCAAATCTCCTAGTGTTGTTGCTATCAATGTGAGAAATTTTTGTTCACGTTCAATTCTTGGTTAATTTTGTTTCTTTTTTATGTGCATTTTTATGACTGGTATAATGTTCAGGTTAGCCCAATTGAATATGGACATGTTCTGTTGATACCTCGTGTTCTTGATTGCTTGCCTCAAAGGATTGATAACGAGAGTTTCTTGCTTGCTCTTCAAATGGCTAAAGAAGCATCAGATCCTTTCTTTAGAGTTGGATACAACAGTTTGGGTGCTTTTGCTACAATTAATCATCTCCATTTCCAAGTAAAACTTTCTTTATCCAATTCCTTTTTCTCATTTATTTACTATCAGTTGGTCCTAATTTCTGACTCTTTCTCATATTTGTAGGGATATTACTTAGCAGTAGCTTTCCCAGTTGAGAAAGCTCCAACTAAAAGAATAATGACAGTGAAGGGTCAGCAAGATAGAGAAGTGACAATTTCACGCCTTTTGAATTATCCAGTGCAAGGTCTTGTGTTTGAAGGTGGAAATACAATTCAAGATTTGTCTAGTTCAGTAGCTAGTTCTTGCATTTATCTGCAGAACAACAATATCCCCTTCAATGTCCTAATTGCTGATTGTGGAAAACGAATCTTTCTGTTCCCCCAGGTAATATTTTACCCTTTAATTAGCATTCATTCAATTAGAAAATGATTTGTGATTTCAAAAGAAGGCGAAACAAATGTGATCAGTTGCTAAACCATTGACGAATGCTCAGTGTTACGCGGAGAAACAAGCACTTGGAGAAGTAACTCAAGAGCTTTTGGACACTCAAGTGAATCCAGCTGTTTGGGAGATCAGTGGACATATAGTGCTAAAAAGAAGGAAGGATTTTGAGGATGCATCAGAGGCGTATGCGTGGCAACTTCTTGCTGAGGTTTCTTTATCAGAAGAGAGATTTAAAGAGGTGAAGACTTGCATTCGGGAAGCAGCAGGCTTTCAAGAGGAGAATAACACAAATCAAGAGGATGAATACCAACTTTCTTCCAGAACTATCTCACATTTACCTCCAAATTGCATGGTTATTCATTGAAATTTTATTATATATATATATTTTGAACCATTTTTTAATGATTAAATCCATTTTGTGATGTCTTCTGCTCCTTGTACACTGCTATATATATCTAGCATTTTTTTTTATGTTCGCTAGAATATTGGAGTAGCATTTCTTGCATATAGAAATGGATTTTGTAACAATCCTTATATATATTTTCTCTGTCATTGCACATATATACATGTAATCAACTTTGGTGTCTTCTTTTCCTTCTCTTAATTTGAACAATGCTATTGTTTACTTGGTGGAAATTATTCAATACACTTTGTATGTTTATAGAAAATATATCTTCTGAATTGTGAGATGAATCTTACATAATTGTGAGAGAAAATAGTAAAATTATTTTCATATGAATCGAATTATTTTCTTATTATTTTCATATGAATCGGATTATTTTCTTATGTATCGGATATGTTTAATAGTCTTTCATTACTGATTTTATTATACATGTGATTTTTTTTATTTTTTTTTTAAAAGAATGAATCTCAATATATACTATTAAATGTTGAACCATCCATATGCATTTTTCTTTATTTATTCCTTTACCGGATGCAACTTAAGTAAAACAAGTTTAATCAAGGAAATGGTACAATGGCAAATTAGGATATGGAAACTTTTGTTTTAATATTTCTAATTGTAATATTGGAGTTTTTTTTTTAGCATTTTGGATGAGAAATTGATTATAAATTTTTTATCTAAGAGATATTTATTTATTATTAAATTATATTTTGGTGTGCATAATACGAGATGTTAAATTAACTAAACCTGGCCAAATTAAAATACTAAAGATCAACACACGTGAGGCTAATAATTAACCTACCCAAAAATTTATGCATCAGTAAAGGGGTACTAAATTATACGAATTTGAAAGTATATATTTCAGAAAATATGATAACAGAAATAATAATATATACAACAATATAAATGTAGCGGAATAGATCTTAATTTATAAAATCTAGGTTGCAATCCGGTTTCTTCTTGGGTATTGCTATGATTTAGAAATTGTCGGATCCGATTTTAAAAATATGTCAACTTGAAACGGATTTTTAAGAGATGGTTTCGGTTTAAGAAACATTGATTTTGAGACGATTTAATTATAATTTCGATTTTAGTTTTGATTCCAATTTTCATACGGTTTTAAATATAATTTTGAATTAGATTTATCAAAAAATTAATGTATAAATTAAAATTTTGATGTAAAAATTAGTGTTATCTTTACTAATATTTATAAATTTATTTGCCATTTTAAAAGTTTTGAATATAAAAAATATAAAAGTAAAATAATTAATAATGCTAATAAAACTATATAATTAGAATAATTAAATTAAGTGTAGATATAAAAAATGAAATTTGAAAATTTTAAATAGTAAGGAGATAATAAAAATAAAATAATTGAAAATTTGGATGTTAATTGAGAGATTGGTAGAAATTGAAAGAGATTGTGATGGAAAGAATGGATAAATGGTTAGAATTTATATACATTTTAATTTTTTTTTCTTAAAAATTAACTATTATTTAATTGTTATTAAGGTTATTTTAATAATTTTATTTTAAAATATATATATATATATATTCTTTTGGCAGCAAAATGCAGCCTGGCCACGTGAAACCAAGGATTTTTTTTTGCTCCAGTTGAATTGAATTGAAACCACTTGTTTGTTTGGATTCAAAATTTATTGAAATCGAAATCAAATCTCATAGTTACTGTTTAATTTCGATTTAAATCTAATTTCAATGATTCGATTTTAAGTTCGACTAATCTCGTTGAGTTCAATTTCGGGCCGAAATTAGTCCGTGTTCTTGCCCATTTATTCTCATTAATACCACAAGTTTGTAAACTCGTGAATTATTTAAAAATATTTTTAATTAATTTTTATGCATCATAAAAATGTTAGAATATATAAATATTATTATATGTAAAATTATTATATGCTTTATATAAATAACAATTATTATTATAATAAATTTTTAAACCGATTTCCCTATCAATATTTTTTATCTTTAATCATTTTGGATGGAATGGAATGAAATAGAATAAAAATTACGATTTTAGTTTCCTTTAAAAGTTTGAATCCAGATCTAATATATAATCTTGAATTCATGTTGATTCCAAAACTGATATATAACTTGAACCAGATGGATGAGTAGGGCTATAAATTATAGGTTTAACATTGACTTGATGATTGACTTTTTTTTTTTTAATTTAAGAAAATTCGAACCTCAGGTAATATAGTAAACAAATTTGATATTTCTATGGTTTTAATTTTCTATGATTTACCATTAAATATTTTATATTACTAACAAAGTTATTTGAAAGTTGGTTGTTCCATAGGATAAATGGCTTCCTACACAAAATGAATTCCGAGTCTGGTCGCCAGTTTCTCATCTTTCAAGTGAGGCAATAGTTCACGAACTTATGAATGAAACATATCGATCCCGAAATAGGGAAAAAATGGAATCTATTTTTCTCCTTTTTGAAGCAAAACATATTATTCTCTAAGTCCCTTTAAGCAGTCGTACACAGCAGGATGAACTCATTTAGCATTGTACCAAGAGGGGTACTTTCTCTGTTAGAACAACTTATCATGTGTGCTTGGATGAAAGAGGCGGACTGATCAAGCTGAATCATCTTCTGGAAATTGCAACCTTGATTGGTTATATATTTGGAAAGCAAATGTCCCTCCAAAAGTGAAACACTTCAATTAACGAGCTTGTATGCAAAGCCCTCCCGTGAATGCTGCATTAATTCGAAAAGGAGTCCAAGTTGATCCAATTTGTCAGCGATGTGGTGAGGGGGAGGAAACTATAATTCATGTGGTGAGGGGGAGGAAACTATAATTCATGTGTTGCGGGATTGTTTGTTTGCCAAGATGGTGTGGAAAGCTAGCCCTCTCAGGATTGACATAAATTCAGGTATAAGTCTTCTCCTTTGATACCTAGATTAATCATATAAACTTGAGAAGGAGCAGTTCGAATTGATGTTGTTGATTGCATGGTCGATTTGAAACTCGAGAAATTATCTGCACTTTCAAAACAAAAATTTCATGTAATTCATGTATGCAGAAAGTCTGTCCTTATTGCAAGAATATCAGTGGTGTGCGTTGAAAAATAAGGCTGATAGAGTGGTTCCCAAAGATGTTCAATGGAGGCCTCCAACCCTAATGCAGTAAAGGTAAATATCGATGATGCTCAAGCATCTAAAGTTGTGTGGGGTCTTAGTGCAGTAATTCAAAACACAAGTGGGCATCCTCCGCTAGCAGGTTTCACGAGAGTAGAATTCATCTCAGACGCAGAAGAAGCAAAAGCAGCAGGCATCTTGTTTGGAGTTCAATTGGCAACAAAGAATGGGCATAAAGAAATTGAAATGGAGTCAGATAGTCTCGTAACTATAACGTGGAGGAAGTTTTGAATCATTTGGATAGGCAGAAGTCCAAATGGCTCCAAAATAGCTTTATTCTATTGATAGCAAAAGTTACGCACTTAACTTTTAATCCAAGATAAATTAAACACTTATAATATATAGATAAATATTGATTTCCGAACCCTAAAGTATAGTCATTCCTTTAAACGAAGATGAGCTTATTTTAGCTCCAAAATCTTCTACTTAAATTATTTTTGGATCACTTTTAGTTTTGGACTATTTTTAAACTTATTATTTTAATTTCTTTTTATTGTGGTTTTATTATCTTTTGTTATTTAGTATATGTGAAACATTATATAAGTTTCAATAACTTTTTTATTGGCAGCTTTTGATTAATAACAATTTATATTGCCCTAAATTTGAATTTTCTATTCTTTGAATATTTATACGTTACGCCAGGCTATTTCTACTTTAATAAGACAGGAGTTTCCAAATCATATTTAGGTTATAGATTATTAAATGTCGCAAAACTATCTAATTTTTTTCATGTTATTAGATTTATGTAAATAAACAATTCCAATCGAGCGCCATTTTACAGTGTAAAATGACGCTTGTAAACTGTAAAACACCAATCATCAACTGCAATTTTTTTTTTATTTAATTTATATGTATAAAAATATTATAATTAAAATAATAATTTTACAAATAAGTCCATATTTTTTTAAATTTTGTTATTTAGTTTTTAATTTATATAAATAATTAATTTTAAAAATTTTATTTTATAAAAAATTCCAATTATATTTAAATTATAATTTTAAATATATATATTATAATTCTTAAATAAATATTTAAATTAAA
>CANXYC011946861.1:0-22095 GCA_948193065.1 Aleurites moluccanus | reverse complement strand
CTTCATGCAATAGGAAAGCCTGTTGATGAGGCTGATATGATTCTACAAATTTTATATGGACTGCCACATGAATATTCTGATGTAGCAACAGTGATGACAGCCCGCAAGCCGTTGCCATCTTTCTTAGAGCTTCGTTCTTTTCTTTTGGATCATGAACCAAGAATGTTGCAGTATCCGACACAAGGAGGAAGTGACAATCCACAAGCTTTATTAACAACAAGAAGTCATGGAAACAATTCACGTGGTGGCATTTTCAATCGGAGTGCTAGAGATAACTTTGGACTAGGTAATCAACAATGGTCTAATCGAACTGCAAGGTACAATTCTTACACCACTAATACTAGACCACATTTTCAATCTGCACCCGTGGACGTTACTACAACCCTTCACCTCGATCCAATCTTCCAACCTCCAATTCCTCACCCTTAATATTAGGTGATCCTCCTATACAGTGTCAGATCTGTGATGAGTTTAACCACTCTGCCAAACACTGTTCCATTCGCAATCTCTCTTCGCCTAATCCCTTTGCAGGTGTTCATGTCACTGATTCAATATATCCTAGTCTCACATGGCATAATGATATAGGAGCTTCTCACCATATGACCAACAATCCAGGTAATTTGGACTTTTATTTACCGTATAAAGGTCCTGATAAGGTTCAAGTAGGCAGTGGTACACAACTTGATATCACACACATTGGCCATAAAACTCTTTCAACCCCTTTTTCTAAGTTTTTACTTAGAAATGTGTTAGTTGTTCCATCTATTTGTAAAAACTTGATTTTCATTCTTCAATTTACAACTGATAATTTTTATTCTTTTAATTTTGATTCCAATGGTTTTTCCGTGAAGGACCTTCAAACTCAGAAAGCTCTTTATCGCTGCAATAGTCGAGGTCCCCTATACCCATTTTTTGATACTACTGCCTCTCCATACTCTCATCATGCACTGGTGGAATCCATTGCCTCTTCTAATTTATGGCACCAACGGCTTGCACATCCAGGTTCAGTTATCTTGTCAAAGTTTTTTTAAAATAATCCAACTCTTTTTAGAGTAGGAAAAGTTGACACTGTTTGTCATTATTGTCAACTCGGGAAGCATGTAAAGCTCCCTTTTTCTGATTCT
The DNA here is from genome assembly GCA_948193065.1 of Aleurites moluccanus. Lineage (NCBI taxonomy): Eukaryota > Viridiplantae > Streptophyta > Magnoliopsida > Malpighiales > Euphorbiaceae > Aleurites > Aleurites moluccanus. The sequence goes on along the minus strand of CANXYC011946861.1, from coordinate 20,971 downwards.
TCTAGTGTAACCAATGCACCTTTTCAATTAATTCATTCCGATGTTTGGACTTCTTCTATTAAATCTTTTTTTGGTTGTATCCTATTCATTACAAAAATGAAGTGTTTTCCAAGTTTGTTCAATTTAAGACAATGGTTGAAAATCAATTCCCACTTAAAATCAAACGTTTTCAATGCGATAATGGTGATGAATTTCAAAACAAAAATTTTGAGAATCTTTTCAAAAATTCAGGAATTATGTTTCAATTCTCATGTCCATAAACACCTCAACAAAATGGCCATGCCAAACGAATGCATAGAACCTTATTAAATGCCGTTAGATCTATACTTTTCCAAGCAGATTTACCTCTCCAATTTTAGTTTGAAGCTTTAATGGCAGTCCTTTATACGGTAAATAGACTTCCAAATGCTACTATTTCTTTTTTAAGTCCCAATGAAAAATTATACCAAGTTAAACCCATTTATTCATAATTTTATGTCTTTGGTTGTGCATGTTACCCACACATTACTAACCCTATTCCTCATAAACTTCAACCTCGATCCCAATTATATATTTTTTTGGGGTATAGCGATCAACATAAGGGCTATCGATGTTTAGAACCTATTTCCAACCGGATACTCATCTCCCGACATGTCACCTTAATGAAGCCATTTTTCCATATTCTCAGACTTTTCAAGCTTCACACACTACTGTCTGTTTGCCACTTCCTTCCCCTTTCCCATTTCATAATCCCTCAACTGTCTTACCCAAGTCTCATATTTCCTCTACACACACATACTGCCACTCTTCATTAACTCATCCCAGTTCATGACATACACTAATGGATCACCTATAAATGACTCTTCCTTGCCTATCATTTCCATCTCTACAACCTTACCTGATAATCCAACTCCCGGTCCCACTTCTCCCTTCATTACCCAGGAAATTTCTATTCTCTCATCACCACTTCCACTTGATCCAACTTCATCTTTAACACGTGATGACAGTTCTCCACCTTCTCATCCTACCAATATGCCCCTTGTTGATACTACACAGGATCCTCCACCTCCCTCTCACCACATGATTACTCGATCCAAAATTGGTAACTTGAAACATAAACTCTATCCATCACTTACTATTGCTACTGTATCTTGAAATTCTCCTGACACCATTGTTGAACCCTCTTCATTTGATGTTGCTTCAAAACACGTTGAATGGAAGGCTGCCATGCTTGATGAATACAAAGCTCTAATGAAAAACAATCCATGGACATTAGTTCCACCTCTTTCTACACCATGCAATGTTGTAGGATGCAAATGGGTTTACAAACTAAAATACAGATCAGATGGCACTATTGAATGTTATAAAACCAGATTAGTGGCTAAAGGTTTCCATCAACAGGCTTTTATTGACTTTGATGAAACTTTTAGTCCTGTTGTAAAACCAGCTACTATTCGAATTGTGTTGACCATAGCAATTTAACAAGGATGGGTCATACATCAACTTGATGTTAAAAATGCATTCCTCCATGGTACCCTTGATAAACCTGTGTACATGATTCAGCCACAAGGATTTGTTCATCCTCAATGTCCTCATCATTTATGCAAGCTATATAAGGCATTATATGGCCTTAAACAAGCTCCACGGGCATGGTTTAATCGGTTCACATCCTACTTACATAATATTGGTTTCAAACCATGTAAGTCTGATTACTCAATGTTTGTTCATCATTCCTCTCGCGGTATGGCAATTCTTTTTCTCTATGTTGATGATATTCTCTTAACTGCTTCTTCTGCAAGCTTACTGGTTTATATTACTGATTGTTTAAAGAATGAGTTTTCTATGACTGATTTGGGCACACTTAATTATTTTTTGGGGATCAAAGTTGAGTGCAATACTTCTAGTATATTTTTGTCCCAACAAAAGTATGCTTCCCAATTGTTAGAGAAGACGAGACTTTCTAATGCTAAATCTTTATTTACACCAACTTCTAGCAAGCCCTCTACTTCTACAGCTGTACTTTTTGATAATTCCACTTTATTCAGAAGTATTGTTAGAGGTTTGCAGTATCTGACATTCACTAGGCTAGACATCACTTATGCAGTTAACACAGTGTGTCAGCATATGCATAATCCTCTTGAAATTCATTGGTTAGCCGTGAAACGAACTCTCCGATATGTTAAAGGTACTCTTAACCACGACATGCAAATCTTTCCTACTAAAATTGACACTGTAGTTGCTTATAGTGATGCAGATTGGGCTGGTTATCCCGACACTCGACGCTCTACTAATGGCTCTTGTATTTTTCTTGGTAATAATTTAATTTCATTGGCATAAAAAAAAATAACATACTGTATCTAGGAGTAGTGTGAAGTCTGAATATCGTGCTTTGGCTAGCACATTTGTTGAAGTTTGCTAGTTACAATCTATCCTTCGTGAGTTAGGTGTTTCAATACGCTTGCCTGTGGAGATTTATTGTGATAATGTTTCTGCCACCTACCTCGCCTCCAATCCAGTTAATCATGCTCGCTCAAAAGCACTTAGAGATTGATCTTCATTCGTGAACGAGTTTGTTGGGGTGATATTGTCATACATTTTGTTCCTAGTGATGCACAACTTGCGGATATCTTTACTAAGGGTCTTTGCAGTACTCGTTTCTTTCATCTGTGTAACAATCTTGGCATGTTATATCACGCTCAGCTTACTGGGAGATAATAGAGTATAATAGGAAGTCACTATGTATAACATGATTATGGGAAATCAATTGTAATTATAGGAAATCAATAATAATTATAGGAATTAGCTTCTTAAATTATTTATTTTCCTATTATAGGAATTAGCTTCCTAAATTATTTATTTTCCTAGTTAAACATACAATATTTATGTATAAATACTTGTATTATCAATCTATTGGAATACAAAAAAAATCATTATTCTTCAATAAGATCATTAGGATTTTAATTTTTTTTATCTATATTATAAAATAAATATTATTATTAAAATACAAACAGAATACACGTCTCTTAATATAAGAAAATATTGACTTTATTGCATTCATATATATAATTTTGTTATCAATGTTAGAGTTTATGTAATTTTAAAAGTGATAATTTTAAAAATTAGTTATTAAAATTAGAGAGTTTAATTATATATAAACTCATTTAATATTTATATTTAATCCGTGTATGATTAATTATATGTTAACAAATTTAATTATAAAAAATTAATATGCATATATTTGAAAAACAAAGCCAAAAAATTAACAATAATGAGCTATAAAATGTATATATAAATAATACTAATAATATATATAAAATGTATTATTATTATTTTATTTTATTGAGTTAGAAAAATAAGAAAAGAGAATAATTACACAAAGTGTTTGATTACCTGAAAACCGGTTCTTGTATGTGTACCTATAGCCTACAGGTACCATGGAGCGAGCCCTATTTCTTAAAAAGAAGTTGAAGTAAATAATAATAATAATAATAATAATGAATAAATAAATAAATAAGAAAAACAAAATCCTGAAGTTTTAGAATGTGTGCGTCCCTACATATATATATATACACGTTCTTATTTTGCACTAACGAGAAAATTGTCCGTATTTAATAGTTATTATCGTACAACACCCACCTACTAAAAGACCACGTGATGGATAACATAAACTTTGTTTTTCCGGTCAGCTGCCTTATACTCGTATTCGTAGTTTTGAATAATTATAATTTTTTTTTTTATATTTAATGGTTAATAAATTATAAAATAATAAATGAGAAAAATTATTTTTTATGGTATTATAAATTTTAATTATATATAATTAATAATTAATAATTATATATATTAATAAAAAAATTATTAATTATCATAAAAATATAATTATCATATTTCAACGTAAAGTGTATGTTCCTGTCGTACTTAATAATTTATCTTAATAAAAATATAATTATATATTTTAATTTAATATATATTAATCATGTGGATGAATATTGATATAAAAATTAAAATGTATAAATTTTTTGCTAGTTAGTAAATATTTTCATAATTATATATGTTGAATTTTAAGGTTATTATTATTTTTTAAAATTCTTTTGTGTTTAAAAGTTATAAATTCTAGTTTTTCATCCAAAGATTATCTTTTATTATAAAATTCAAAACTTAGTGTTAAAAACAGGGATGAAGGTAGGATTTTTAATTAAAAGGGCAAAATTATTCTTATATATTTATATATTCATACAAACACTTATTAAATATTTTATTTTAATTTTAGTGGAAAATAAATAAAGATATAATTATATTTTATTAAGATTATGATAATTTTAAGAAATTATACTAAATCATATATGCAATTTAATACACATTAATATTCAACTAATATAAGATCCAAAAATAAAAATAATTAAAGACATACATATAATTAAATACTTGATTTGTTTTAGTAGAAAATACATTCAGAAAATAATTAAATTAGTTATTTTACTTACACAATAATATTAAGTTAACTAAGATCATGTTATTTTTTATTATTTATTTTCTCTCTATTTGATATTTAATAATGATACATAAAAAAAAAGATTTTTTATTTCTTCACTTGACTTAAAGTATTATTACAATTAATATTATGATATATTTATAATTTCAATCGATTAGTTGGTTTAGTTTAATTAAGAATTAGTATTAGCACAACAAACCGTTCAATTAAATCTTCAAACTATTTTATGCGTACAGTGAATTTTCTTTTTATAAAATATAAAATAATAAATAAAAAGAAATAGAAATAGACAAAAAAAAAAAGTTAATTCTAATTTTATCTTTTATTATTTACTTCAAATTATGATTGGTGTATGCTTTTATTTTAAATCATATTAATTTTGAATTTTCTACTTATAATTATTTTGTATATTATAACTCTATGTTTTTATTAATTTATCTGTGAATAAAATATTTATCTTGATATATACCTACCTGTTTATAGAGAGCATCAATTTAATAACTTAGTAGTTAAAAAAAAGTAATACTCTAATAATTATCTATTACTTAATTATAGTGAAAATAAATAAGCACATTCAAATAATTGGATTTTAAAAAAAAAATTGTTTGAAAAATCATTTATTTAGGTAGATTTTAATGATAGAGGTAAATATATTTATTAAGGTAAATAAATATATAAACAATACTATCTAGATTATGAGTAGGCTGGTATCTTATCAAAATACTAAGAAAATATAGACCATAATCAGAAGAATACAAAATGATGAATATGTTGGTAACCCATCAAATTACAATTAAAATATAGAAATCAAACTACAATTAGAATATAGAATAACGAGTGAACTGGTAATCCATTAAATTATCAGATTAAAAATCAAATGACTTGTGGACTGATAATCTATAAAATTATAAGAATATTTGAATCTTCAAGTGACAATTAGACTAGACCAATTATCAATTTAAGAGAGAGTGTTGAAAGATCCCACATTATTAAATTACCAAAATAAATATCATCATATATATAAATAAAAAATTTTATTATAATGACTTAATTCAAGTTTTTGTTGTTAAAATAATCAAATAAAAAAATATTATTAAATAATTCATTCTCTCCAAATTATTCAAATTATCCCTATTATCAAATAAAACCACCTATAACTTTCTACAAAATTCGTCCGGCATAAATATTTATCTCAAACTATAGAATTGATATTTTATTGATTTTCGATCCTTTATTTGTTCTATTTATTTATTGTATCAATAATCTTTAAAAGGGTGAAAGAAATAAGATTAAACATTTGATCTTACATAAGCAAAATGAGACCATTTAATTTATCTTTTAAAACATATGCTCACCTACCGGAATAAAAGATGAAAAGATAAAATAATACACAAGATAAGAGGTCTATAGAGATAAGAGTCGTAAAAGATGAATATATATATATATATATATATACACACACACGAGATAAGAGGTGTATAGAGATAAGAGTTGTGCAACCTGTTAGTAAAAAATATAAAGCTATCTAATACATATTTAGTTAAAATAAGTTGAGGTGTATTATATAAATTTTTTATTTTTATTTTAAATAGTTTTGAATTTTTTTTTATAATTTAATAAAAATTTAATTTAATTTATTTTAAAAATTTTAAATATATGTTGGTAAGTATTATTATATATTTAAAATTAAAAATAATAAAAATATTAATTTAAATATTAAATCATATGATCAAATATAATTTATATTAAAATAAAATTCACTTAAAATTAAAATTTATAGTGAATATAATAAGTAATTAAATTTTTAAATATTTAAAAACTTTTATATTGTAGAATACTTAAAATTTTATATTTAAGATTATTTAATTTTTTACTAACTTTACCTATCCAACTTTAATCAATAGAAGAGTAGCAAATCCAACTTATCAGCTGAACGAATGAACGGCCAAATTTGACATATTTCTTTTTATCTAGTAAAGAAATGGAAATTTTATAGTAATATTATCGATAAAATTAATATTAAAAAATAATAAAATAAAAATATTAATGTGATATTATTGATAAAATTAATATTTGAAAATTAATATTTTTTTCGTTTCATAATAAATATATTTTTTTTTATTTTTTATTTTTTAATTTATTTATTATTTTAACTCATTAATTATTTTAATATCTCATTATTATTTTTAATTCTCTTGCATTTTATATTTTTAATATATTTTTAATGAGAATATTATTGTTAAATTAAAATAAAATATAAGAATAGTTTGAATTGAAAAATGAGATAATTAAATTTTTATATTTTTTAATATATTTTTAATGAGGATATTATTATTAAATTAAGATAAAATATAAAATAGTTTAAATTAAAAAAAATGAGATAATTAAATTAAAATATATTAAAAAAAATTACAACATTTATGATTGACGAAAGAAATACTATTTTAAAAATACATATTATAATATTTTATAGATAAAATTAATGTTTTTAAAAAAAAAGAAATGGAATATCATTGTAATGTTATCTGATAGTCTTTTTGTGGGTCTTTTGTCCATCCAATTCCACGGGACAAAGCAACAAAATCAATTAATACAACCTGCCAATTAATGGCTACAGTTATCCAACATTTTGTTTCTTTTACTTTAATTTGTTTGGAGAGGAGAGAGAAGATATACGTAATTCGAAATCTTACTGTTTTCAATGGGATTCTAATACCACTTATCAAAAACTCATTGATAACATAAGTGATATTAATAGAGTAAAAAAATTAGTATAATTGATATAATAAAAAAAATTAACATGAAATAAAGTTAAAAAAATTAGTATAATTGATTTTTTTCTAATGTTATATTATGAAAAATTTAAAACATTACTATTTTCATAACTTATATTGCTATATATTATCACAACTAATTAATGAGATAAAATAAATTTATTAGACTGAGATAATAATAATATAAATTATGAAAATAATAATGTTCAAAATTTATTATTAATAACATTTGAATTCTATGGATTTTATATTATGAAAAATTTATTTTTAATTACTGATAAAAATTTATATTGAAAAATTTCAAAAATAAAAGAAAGGTCTATAATTAAGGTTATTGCCTTTAGTTATGCGATTAATCTAATGCCAAATCCAATTTCATTCACTTAAAAATGTCCATAAATACTTGCATGCAAATTTAATTATGCTATGAAAATAAAATATATTATATTCTTTTCATCCATAATAAATATTTTAATTTTATTTATATGTTTTAATTTAATTATTTCAATTTTTAATTCAAATTATATTTTATCTTAATATTATAATAATATTCTCATTAAAAATGTGTTTGAAATCAAAATTATAATTAAGAGATATAAAATATGAGAAAATTAAAAAGATGGAGGATATTAAAATAATAAATAAATTAAAATAATAAAAAAATTAAAAAAATTAAAATAAAAAAATTCTTTATAATTATATATTTTATATTTAATATATTTATTATGAAATAAAAAGAGTATAATTTAATATAATAAATCATATTTAATTTCCTTTACCAGTTAAATTAACCCTTAAATTTCGTAACGCTAACATATTGATAAATTTATGAACGCCAAACTAATCCGTTATACAATGAAAGACATTCGAGGCCTTTAAATAGGTGTTTGATTTCAGTATAACATAAATTTGACTCAGGTATTTTTGTCCGAATTTTTTTTTTTAAAGAGATAAATATATTTTATTTTCATAAATATTAAAAAAATATTAATTTAATTAAAATAATAATTTTTATTTAATATTTTTACAAATACCTCTTCATTTATATTAGTAAATGATTATTTTGAACATAAATATGTTTAATTTTTTAATACTAAATATCAAAACCAATAAAATTTTATTATTCTAGTTAAAAAAAATTAAAGTTTCAATACTGATTAACATGTCAGCAACTCAATTCTTTCATTTCCTGATAGGAAATGTAAAAATATATATACATGTTTTGATCAATAGTTAAATAAAATTAATTAATGGTTTGTTAATAAAAATATGATACATTAATGATAAAATATATCAAATAAGAATATATTAATAATTTAACAAATTAACTATCCTTTGAAAAAGGAGAGTGATATATATTTTGAGACGAATGAAAAAAAAAAGTGAATCTATTTTTTCTGGATGGAAAGAGTAATATTTAAATTATTTTTAAAATTAAGGTGGTGTGAACTGAAATTTCAATAAGATTTCAAGAAATCATACATTTTCAAGTGCTTGTCACATTCAGGACATTAGTTCCATTGAAGGTACATATATTGATATACCTAACTTAATTTGTGAAGAGAGTATATAATGCACATGTTCTAAACTTTAGCCACCTAAAAGTGCATAATTGCGAAATGGCATCAGATGGATTTAATTAAATATGTAGAATATTAATTATGAAGTTTTATTACTTTTGTGATACAAAATAAGCTGGAAAATTCTTATAAGCTAATAATTTATGATAAAATCTAGTCACATGGAATGTTGCCCTTTCAAGAATGATTTCAGGCAATGTGTTTGGCCTGCGTGTGCATGTTATTTGAAGACTAATTATTTTAAAGATTACAAGTTTACCTGATTAAGATAAAAAGCGACAATTAATAAGAAAGATTATGCAATAGTTCCAAAAAGTTCTCTAACAAGCTGTCATGCAATACACATACACCTGCTTTAAACATGGTTACTTTGCTGTTTCATGTCGTTGTTTGCGAGTCCGTGACATATATCCATACCTTCATTCAGAACTATTTTCTTTTCGTATCAACAGCCAACTAGGTACTAAGATTATTGAGATTAAATATGCTTTTCAATATATTTAAATATGGCATATTCTTATACTCTTTATATATTTAGAAATTACCTCTTAAATGTATGAATAATAAGTGGAAAAGTAAACTTTTTTGTAAATCAATCTAACTGATATCATATATTATCAAATTCTCTTTTCATTTTTTTTTATCTGTCATTTAAAATTTTGCACACATATTAAAATGCTTATTAATTAAATTCAAAATTACTTATTTAATTTTATATTCTTAACCTTATCTTAAATTAAGTTATTATATTCTAATTAAATATTATAAGGATAAAATAGGAAAAAATGGATAAATATTATTTTGAAAATTTAAAATGACAATTTAAAATATAAATGAATAAATTTCTAAAACGTAAAAAAACGGAGAGGGTACTATTTAAATCAAGAGAATAATTTTTCTAAAGAATAAATTAGTTGCAGCATTAAATAGTATATAAATATATCCATACTCTGAATATGGAATAATTGTCTGTGGCAAAAACAAACTACAAAATCCAATTATATGAAATGGGAGAGAATATAAGTGAAAATGCTACCACATGGGTCATTGCTGCTGAGTTGTTCAAATGATTTTCATGATATCATTTAATATTCAATTTAAATGGGAAGACAATTTCAGTGACGAGAATAATTAAGTAGGTGAGGATGGTCATGTACAATAACCATGGATGATAGTTATATATGATGAGTTGCTAACTGAAACATTCATTTTCAATCTGTAGTCATTTTTACATCTATCAAAGATCACCCATGCATACATGATAATTGATGATACATATGTGTAGTTACATCTAACTCATTCTTCTCATGGAAGAACTCATGCATATCTAATTCTTATTTTTTCACGTGGGAAATTGGTTGGTAGCTAAAAATAAATGAACAAAAAACCAAAAATAAAATAACTGTTTGATGGAATAATATATTAATTACTATTTATTAAAATTCTTGTCTGAGCTCATATATTTAATCAATAAATGATAAAATATTTTAATTAATGTGACTTTTTTATTTTTTTTTATTTAATAAAAAAATATCAATATTTTTTTTATATCATATATTTCTATCTTATTAGATGGATATATACGTACAGTATTTTCAACTTACAATTTGTTTCAATACAGTGGGAGAGAGGCTGGCTGTTCAAATTTCTTATGTAATGTAATAAGAGACAAAACGATATTCGACTAACCAGTAATGAAACCTGAAGTTGGCAAATCTACAGACATTAAAGCATATATACATTATATATTTTGCTTTCTGTAATTAATAGAGGCAAAGAGAAGAATGATTATGGAAACATAGAAATAGTTGTGAGGAAAAAAAAAGTCAAATTTAATTTAAGTTATTAAAAGCCATCACAAATTATTTGTTTTTTTGAATAAAAGATAATCTCTACTATCAACGGAGTTTGACTGAAATTTGAAGCTTGTTAGAATTTTTCACTTGTATATATATGTGTGGAGGGATTTATAGATTTAGATAGGTCTGTATCATTCCAGCAAAATATAAATTTTTTTTTAACTTATAATTTTTTTTTACTTGATCCTCAAATTCAGTATAAATTTAAATTAAATGTTTACTTTGCACCTATTTGAAAAGTTTAATTTTTGGCCCATATATATATATATAGAGTGTGTGTGTGTGTAATTAACGTGCCTAGCATGTTACGTTAACGTTAGTTTTTTTTTTTTTTTTTTTTATTATTATCATTATTTTTTTTAGCAAGTTAACGTTAGTAGTTAGGTAAATTTTTTGCCACGAGTTATTTTAAGGTTGCCTGTTGCCACCTAAAAGTATTTTTTTATATTTTTTTTATGATTTTGTTAAAAGACTTTCTGGATACCCATCTGAAAACAAGTTATATAGTTATTATTAAACAAATAATAATTAATTTATATATGCCAATTTGGCTTCTCATATACAAAACAAAAATAATGCAATATATGAGGCTTTATTCCCTTCCCCTTCCACACCTTATCCAACATCCATTGGCCAGCAATTGCAACCACAAGAAATTTGAATAGCAAGCCTCTCTCCCACTGTGTTGCAGGGAGGGGTCATTTTTCTTGCAAGAAATTGCAACCATACATTTATCTTATCTTATTTTTGTTATTATTGTATTATTACTAATATTATCAAAACAACATATATATATATAAACTAAAAGTATTTTTGTTCTATTTAATAATATTATTTATTGGCATCTCTGCATAAGACAAAACAGAAAACAGCATTAATTACAATTTACAGCTAGACTGCCACTGCATGAAAAGTGCATACACTCTCCGCTTTTCTGTTGCTGTATAGGACCCTTCTTCTTGTCTTTCCTTTTCCATTTAAAATTTTATATAATTAAAATCAAGTGCGGAACTCGGCTCCGAAATTAAGTTTTAAAAATAGTCATAAAAAAATTTAAATTTCAAAAATTAATGTAAGAAATTTAAAATTTTTAGTATTATTATTATTATAATATTATAAAATATTTATTTATTTATGAATATAATAATACATTTATAATAAATAAAATTTTAAAATTTTAAAATAATTTATATATATTTTAAGAAAAAATTATGAAATTTATATAAAATAAATAAAAATTTAAAAATTTAAAGAGGCTAAAATGTATATATTTTAGAAATATATAACTTAAAATGAAAATTTTAAAATTTAGGGCCGATGTAATATTTTTTTTAAGAATATATATTAAAAATATATAGGTATAAAAGTTAATTTTACAGAATTTGGGAGACTATACACCTCCAAATCTCACCTACTATAACCCCTGATAAAAATAAGAGTTGAAGGGGCTGATGTGTTTGTAGGCTTTTTAGGAGTTAAAATTTTTTTGTAAAATTTCTTAAAAATTATAATATTATAGTATTTTTTACAACGAATTCAATGATATATTTTTTATATAAAATAAAAATCAAATATATCTAAAAATATATATTAGAAATATGTTAAATCTATACCATTAGATTTTAACGGTTTAGATTTAATACATTTATATTGTATTTTTTGAATTCATTTGATTTTTATTTTGTATAAAAAATATGTCATTGGATTTATTGTAAAAAATAATATAATATTATAATTTTTAAGAAATTTTATAAAAAAATTTTAACTCCTAAAAAGCCTACACAGCAGGAGCTGATGTATTTTTGGCACATCAACCTCCTCAATCCTAAAAATAGTTTAATACAAAAATTATTGAGTAAAATAAAAGCACACTCTTTATTAAGTTTATGGAAATAGATCTTATAATATATGTGATAATGTAAAAATTTATATAATTTCATATTTTTATAAAAAAAAATTCATTTGAAAAATTAATTATAAAATAATAATAATATTTTTCATTTCTTTTTAATTTGTTTAACTATTTAAAAAAAATAAAATAGTAAGATATATTACATTATATTTAAAATAAAATTGATGATTATTTGATATTTTTATAATAATTATTTTTTTAGTATTGGAGAGGAGGAAATTAATTCAGGTCTTATTATCCAAAAAAAAAAATATATACTGGAAGGTTATGTCTCGGTAATAATAATAATTATAATTAATTATTATGATATATGAATAATGTACTAAATGAAAATTATTTATCAATTATGAATTATCAGCCAGCTATCAACTTCTACAAGTAGCTAACCTAAATGTGTGCCTACATAATTGGGGAGTGATAGAGATTATGCTCGCATTCTACTTGAGAGTCTATTCAGTATTGCTATTGAGATGCTATAATTAGAAAATTAAAAATAATTTTATTTATTAAAATCTATGTTCAACTCCCCCCTGAGAACATTTTATTATTTTAAATTTGTCTATTTAGTATTACTATCAACATATCTAATTTAAATTTTAGGCCTGGATAGATATTTTGCTTCGGCCCAAGCTCAGCCCAACTCAAATACTTGACCCAATTTCTTATCTAAGCCGAACCCGAAAGAGCTTTGGCAAATCCTTAGCCAATAATGCAGTATGTATTAATGGGCCACACATCAAGGCCCATTTTAATTAATCCCCACATATTGTCTCGTAGACTTTTCCACTACAAACAATAATTTCTATACTCTTGGGTTCAGTTCATTGCAAGATTTTTTTTTCAAGGAAAATAATCAATTGCATTCAGGAAATAAGAAGAGCATCAGCTCTAATAAGACTAACAATAGAGGATGAAACCTTTTCCATCTAAATATTCTCAACTATAGAAATTGAAAAAACATATTGCAGTAGCTTATGAGCCACCAAATTAAATTTCCTTGAATTAAAACTATAGGAAACATAAGAAAAATTGTCTAAAAGACTATCAATATCATAAATAATAAGACTAAGTTGTAAATGATCTTCCCTTTGATTTTGGAGAGAAGAAATCACAGTCAAGCTATCACTTTCTACCTCATGAACAAAGAAATTCGTGGTTACTCTTAGCTGCATACCATAATGAAGAGCATATGCTTCTGCAACATCAACAAAATAATCACCATTCTGCCAACATGAAGTAGAAGCCATCACAACCCCAAAATCATTCTTGAAGATATCCCTATAACCGAAGCCCACATTCACATAAACAGCAGCGTCTGAATTCAATTTAATTAAGCCCACATTTGGAGGAAGCCAATGTGAAGGAGAAGGAACACCCATAGTAGCAGGTGTTGAACTGTAGCTATCCTTATAATCCTGCAGAAGGCCTAATGCTCGAGATAAGATAACAACAGTTGTACAATGAATCTATTTGAAATAAATTTCATTTCTGGAATTCCAAATGGACCAGCCAAAGATGCAAAACAAATTCAGAACCTTTGGATTATTTAAATGCACTAACGACATGAACATGTGTTGGAATGTAGAACCCGCCAAGGAAGATATCTGATGTACAAATGAACTTGAACTCCTAATCCGTTTTACAATAGGGCAGGTTATATAAAGCACGGAAATTGGTTTCAACTTCAGAGTTACATCGCTTACAGGTCAAATCAACTTGAGGGCTTCTTTGCAGCATAAGATCACCTGTGGGAAAATATGAGTGGCATGCCCTTCAATAAAATGTTTGACCTTCAGTGTTAGCATTGAAGCCCAAATTGAGGTCCACAACATTTGGAAACCTGAAGCAATAAAAGGAACAACATTAGCAATATCATGATTTGTGCAAGAAAAGCCAAATGATATCCACTTTTGACTGAATAATGCCCGTTAGCATTATAAACAAAGATATTATATCAGACAACCTCCTATTACTAAGAGGAATTGAGAAAATGAGCTCCACTTCATCCAGGTTAAAATATCCTTAATAGACTCACAGTCCTAATTGCCAGAATCCGAAATTAGCTCACTAACAGTAGCATCACTATCAAGAAGAAACTGACAAGGAGATACAAACATAAACCCATTCTACTTTGGAATCAACTTATCTCCCCATATGCTGATATCATAATCATTACCAACGCGCCAAAAGGACCCTTGCTCAGTAATCCATTTTGTCTTCATCAAACTACGCCAAACATTACTCAGTTGATACCCAACCTTAACTTTAACAATACTAGACCTAGGAAAGTAACTAGCTTTCATCACTGTAAATAACAAGGAATCTAATTCAGTTGCCGTTCTCCAAACTTGCTTTGCTAACATAGCAAGATTAAAGATTTGAAAGATTCGAAAATCTGAAACCCCTTTTTTTTTAGCTAAATACATTGTATCCCATCTATACTAATGAACCTTCCTTTCCTCATTTTTTTTGACCCACCAGAAATTTGCAATAAATTTTTTAAGATTATTATAAATTCCATCAGATAAAAAACAACTCTCATGTATGTCAGAATAGCCTGTGCAATAACTTTTATTAAAACTTTTTACCAACCTTTGACAAGATTTTCTCCTTTCAGACCTTCAACTTTCTAGCCATTCTGTCCTGTAAAATGGAAAAAATTATTTTCTTGGACTTACCAATGACTGATGGCAAACCCATATATTTTTCATTATCTTCAACTCCTTTAACACCTAGAATAGTCAATATTTATTGTCTTAACAAAATCCCAATAATGGTGCTAAAAGAAATTTCTGATTTATCCAATTGATTTGCTGCCTTGAAGCTTGGGAAAATATAGACATAATATTGGCAAAAAGGTAATCCTCAGTAGTTGAAGCTCATCCAAAAAAGATGCTATCATTTACAAAAAAAGAGGTGAGAAATCAAAGGAGCAAGCTTACATACACGGATACCATGCCCCTCTTGTTTCATTTCAGCCAATCTAATCAAAGAAGGATAAGCTCTCAACACAAAAAAGAAATAGATAAGGATAAAGTGGATCATCCTATCGTAAGCCTCTTTGAGGGCGAAAACTAGCCTGTGGAGATCCATTTAGTACTACATAATAGGAAATTGAAGATATAGAACTCACAATCAAATTAACTCAATTAGAATGAAAACCTAATTTAAGCATAATTTGTTCAAGAAAACCCCATTCCACTCTGTCACAGGCTTCCATTTTTAAGGTAAATTTACCCTTTTTACCTAGTGATTTTTTTTTCATATAATGAAAAGATTTAAAAGCTAAAAGAGCATTATCAATGATTAGTCTTCTAGGAACAAAAGCAAATTGAGAAAGAGAGATAACTTAAAGGAAGAAAAAATTGAAGTCTATTAGCTATAGTTTTGGTAATCAATTTGAAAATGACATTACAAAGCTAATAGGACGAAATTCTTTTGTATATGAACGATTACAAATTTTAGGAATTAAAGCAATGAAAGTGAGATTACGAGATGCAAGATTAGAATTATTATTAAGCTCATTCAACACATAACTACAAACATCAGACCCTATGACATCCCAAAAGGAAGAAAAGAAAAGAACAGGCATATCATCTGGTCCGGGTGATTTTGTTGGATACATTTGTTTTAAAGCAGCAATCAGTTCATCCTTTGTGTGAGACTCCAAGAGTTTTAAATTCATCAGTTTCGTGACTTTCAACTCAATTGAATCAAGCACTTTTATCTATCTCCGGTTCCTGAATTTGAGAAAAGATCCACAAAGTATGACGTAAAAATTGAGGCCACCTCATTATTGTCTTCTTTCCATACATCATCTGAATTCTTAATACCCATAATTACTTTTTTCCTATGCCGAGCACTGACTTTTGAATGGAAAAGTTTTGTATTTTTATCTCCATTCCTAAGCCATGAAATCTTGCTTCATTGGGCCCAAATTGTTTCTTCCCTGTATTGCAATTCAATAATTTCTCGATCAAGAAGTTGACATTATTGCCTTACTAGGCTATATTCAGTGCAAAAACAATAACCCCTTCTTTTTCTGCTGGAGATCTTTAGAAATCGTTCCAAAATGGGCCTTATTCTACTGTTGGAAAGCTTGACTTCAAACGTCCAATTTACCTAATACACCAGCTTGATTTGGTGATTGCTATGTCCAGGCAACAATATCATAAATGAACGAATCTCTTAATCACACAGCTTCAAAGTGAGACGGCCTATCTTTATTCCTCCTTTTTAATGTAAGTATGAGCCATTACACCAAAATTGGATGATGATAAGATCCTTGCCTGACCAAATGAACTACTTTATACCATGGAAATAAGTCACACCAGGATTGAGAGGCAGTACATCTATTTAGCCGTCCTTGAATATTATCTCAGCTTACCTAGTCATTACCCCAAGTAAAATGGTTACCATTATGGCTCAAATCCTCCAAACTAGCAGTAAATAACGCACACAAAAAATCAAACATAGCATTAAAATCTCATAAAGGGCCACCCATTTTTTCATCCTGGAACAAAATTTCATTAAAATCACCTCAACACAACCAAGGCAAAGATGACCGGGGAGCTAAAACTTCCAAGGGAGACCATGTCATATGCTTATTAATATCCTCAATCCAACCATAAATCCTAGTAAAACGACATTTTTTCAAATCCTGAGTCCAATGTAACTCCACATCTATATGGTGAACGGAAAACGAGAGAAAAGAGAAATCAATAACATCCTTCCACATAAGACGCTAACCACCCCTTCGACCTCTTCCATCACCATTGTAAAATAACAGAATCTTATAATTCAGCTTGATTAAGTTATTGATTGAGAATTGTTAGTGTATAGCTTAACTAAGTAGTTTGTTAATTAGTTAGAATAGTTGAAACTAATTCTGTTACTTAGTCCTCTTACAAGATAGTAGTCTTGTTGTATTATCTTGTTGTATTGAAAAACTCTCAGTTGGCTAATTAATAAACACGAGATTTTTTCACAATTATTCACATTTTGTTTCGTGGTATCAGAGCTTAGAAAACCCTAATTTTTCTTTCTCTTCTTCTTCTTCGATTGAACAGAATTATGGTTAATCCAGGAAATTCAAGTGTTACAGAGGATTCTTAGTCACCATACTATATTCACCATTCAGAAAATCACAGCTCTGTGATTATTAGTCCACTGCTCACGTCCACGAATTTTGCCTCATGGAATAGATCTTTCTTGCTTGCAGTTTCCATCAGAAACAAACAAGGGTTTCTTGATGGATCGATCAAAAAACCTCCAGCTGATAATGAGTTGTATCTAGCATGGACTCGTTGCAATAACTTGTTGGTTACCTGGTTATTAAGATCTATCACACCTTCTATAGTATCTACTGTCTTCTACATTGATGACGCTAGCAAAATTTGGCAAAAACTTAACCAGAAGTTTTCTCAGCCCGATGAATCTAGAATTTGTCATTTGCAACACTTGATTTGTTCAATTACACAAGGTAGTAGATCTGTTGATGAGTATTTTACAGAACTTAATGGTCTATGGGAAGAACTAAGGAGGTTTAGGCCATTACCGTATTGTTCCCGTGGAAAGTGTGATGAAGATTGTTTTCAGAAATTTGTTGATTCAGCTTTGAAGGATCATGTCTACAAATTCTTAAATGGTTTGAATGAGAGTTACCAAGCATTAAGATCACAAATAATCTTAATGAAGCCATTTCCCTCATTAGATCAAGCATATAACATGATCATTAGAGAGGAAACTCAAAGGAGTATGTTGTTGCAAACAAACAGTTTTGTGGAAGGAGCAGCAATAGTAGCTAGAAAAATACAAACAACCTTAGTATACTATTATTGTGGTAAGCTAGGTCATTTAAAGAGGGACTGCTACAAGCTTGTTGGTTTTCCTCCAAGTTTCAAGTTCACCAATGCACCTACCAAAAACCCTAATCACTCAAGCTATTCACCTAAACTGGCAAACCAATGTCTGTCACCAATACACCTCAGATTGTTGATCTTTTAACCACTAGTATGCAGCTCTCACAAGAACAGATAAAGAAACTCATAACCATTCTGAATGAACCATCACCTTCACCTAGCAATGATCCATCTTAATCAATCAACACCACACACATGACCAACTTTGCAGGTAAAGATCACTCAGTTTTTTCTGCTACAAATTCCAGTAAGTTTCACAATATGTTAAATACTTGTTTTGCTAACATACCTTGGATTGTTGACACTGGTGCAACAGATCATATTGTATGTTCTCTAGAGTCATTTGATTCTTATGTCAGAGTTCACAATGTATATGTTCAATTACCTAATAATGTTCAGGTTTCAGTCACTCACATAGGTGTAGTTACTCTCAATTCCAAATTGATTTTGCATAATGTCTTGTTTGTTCCCTCCTTCACGTTCAATCTGTTGTCAGTCAGCAAATTACTTTCAAATTCTCATTTGTGTCTCATTCTTTTTCACAATCATTGTTCCATTCAGGTCCACTCATCAACGATGATGATTGGGTTGGCTGAATTAAGAGATGGACTTTATTTTATGTAGAAGGATTTCACTCCACAGCTTGGGTTGCCTCTTTTCTCACAAAAAACAGTCTTTTGATTATGCTCAATTGAAGAAAGTATCAATGGTGTCATTAGATACTTGGCATCATAGACTAGGATATATACCAGCTAATAAAATCATGTTTATAGTTCCAGATGTAACTGCAAATAATATGAATGTATGTCATACCTGTCCTAGAGCCAAACAAAAAAGATTTTCTTTTCTTATACATTTCAGTAATACTAAAGGTCCTTTTGATATTGTACATGTGGATGTATGGGGACCATATTCTAATAAAGATTTGTATGGCAATCACTATTTCTTGACTTTAGTAGATGATTTTACTAAATGCATATGGGTTTATCTCATGAAACACAAATCAGAAACCTCTAACCTTTTACCACAGTTTTATCAAATGATTTTCACCCAATTCAACACCTCTATCAAAGTAATAAGAACAGACAATGGCATGGAATTTTCATTACCTACCTTTTACAGTTCAAAAGGCATCATACACCAAAAGACATGCCCTTATACCCCTCAGCAAAATGGTATTGTTGAAAGAAAACATCAGTATATACTGAACATAGCCAGAGCATTACTTTTTCATTCTCACCTTCCGATTCAGTTTTGGGGTGATGCCATCCGTACAGCCATACATTTGATAAATAGAACTCCCACACCCATTCTACATAACAAAACTCCTTTTGAAATGCTTTATGGAACCAAACCAGTTTATAAGAACCTCAAATCCTTTGGTTGTCTTGCATTTGCCACAAATTTGGATCCCCATAAGAAGAAATTTGACACAAGAGCAAGAAGATGTGTCTTTATAGGCTATCCACCACATGTTAAAGGTTACAAACTCTATGATTTGGATACCTACACAGTGTTCATATCTAAAGATGTGGAGTTTCAAGAAAATCAATTTCCTTTTTCATCAACTCACATCAGTTCATGTTCTGACCACTCTTCTGTTTCTCATAATTCAGACCTCTCAAGTACTATATTTCATTTACCTACTCCAGTAGCTCAGCCACTATCTTTATCACATATAAATTATTATGATTCAGCATCTGATATTAATTTAGGTCCATGTATTTCCACAGATATGTCCACTGATGTTCACAGTTCTTCTTCACTCTCACATACTACTCCAATTCTTGATTCTAACACATCACAGACACTCGAGTCATCTCTCAATTCTTCTCCACCTATATCTCTTAGGAACAGTACTAGAGTTCACAAAACACCTTCTTATCTGAAAGATTTTCACCTGCAAAGTCAAAACAAAACTCTAACAGTCTCAGTTCAACCCTCTCACCAATTTACCACAGCATATCCCATACAAAATCATTTGTCATTTAATCACCTCTCACCAGCCTATAGTTCTTATATTTTCTCACTTAACAGCATATCTGACCCAACCACCTATTTAGAAGCCTGTAATTCTGACCACTGGATTCAAGCAATGAAACTCGAACTTGCAGCATTGGAGGCAAATCATACTTGGACAATAGTTCCACTACCTGCACACATGAGAGCAATAGGTTGTAACTGGGTCTATAAAACAAAACTCAACTCAGATGGTACTGTGGAAAGACATAAAGCACGGTTAGTTGCAAAAGGTTATACACAAAGGGAAGGATTTGATTTTCAGGAGACATTCAGCCCTGTTGTGAGACATACCATAGTCAGAGTGTTCCTTACACTTGCAGCAATAAAAGGATGGTTTTTGGTGCAATGGGACATCAACAATGCTTTTCTTAATGGTGATTTGCATGAAGATGTTTACATGGTTATTCCTCCTGGTTATCAGATTCAAGAGGAGAT
>CANXYC011946633.1:0-15161 GCA_948193065.1 Aleurites moluccanus | reverse complement strand
TTGTCACTGTAATATTATGACCTGCATTATGTATTCGTTTTATATATATATATATATATATATATAGCAATCATCTCGTAAGAAGTAAACACATTTATGATATTCATACTTACCTCACAGCAATACTATCCACTAAATCCGATCAATACTTGCTTAATTGAATAGTCACCTAAATTCCTTGAATTAGCCGAACCTAAAAAATCCCCAAATTCCATAAATTATGGTTTCCTCAATTTATAATACATATTATATTTCCTTCAAATTTTAACCATCTTACAATATCTATTATTGTTTCCAAATCATCCATTTAATTTATCCCTTAAGAAAATCGAAATCTATGAACGTGGTTACTATTCACATTACCATTCATCCATTTTCATAGATTCTCGTATCTTCCACCTCAACCACAATTAATAGTCTTAATTGCTCATAATAGGTTCTATATAACTCATAATAATTATTCTAACTATCAAAAATCTTAATCTAAAAGAAAAAGAAGTTTGGAGAGAATTACCTTATTTCCCCAAAAATAAGTCCTTAAAGAATTTTAACTTTGGAATGATGACTGAAGCCTTTTTAAATGAGAGAATATAATGATTCAATACATTAACTCTGAGTATTAATACACTAGAAAATAAATGAAACTGATTTGAGAAGAAATGAAAAAGAAAGAAATTATCGTGGAAAGAGAGGCTACTGCCTCTCCATTAAATAGGCCACTGCCTCACTAAACTCCACTTCGCCAGTTCGGTAATCCCACTTCGCTGAATTCCCACTTTGCTAAATGCCACCCGGTAAAGGCCACTCCGCTGAATCCTTCTTCATCAAATGCCACCTTGGCAAATTCTCTTCGCTAAATCCTCTTCGCCTAATCCTCTTTTCCAAATGCCACTTTGCCTAATCCTCTTTGCCTAATGCCACTTCGCCTAATCCTCTTTGCCAAATCCCCTTCGCCAAATCCTCTTTGCCAAATGCCACCTCGACAAAGGCCTCTACCTGTTCTGCCGAGCTGGAAAGCCTCCTTGCCAAATCGCACTAGACCATCTCGCAATCGAGCTAAAATTTCCATTCTCTTCAATCCTACAACTGCCAATAGACTTAAGATAAAGTATAAATCTAATATATATATATATACACAAACACACACTTATCCACATATTCTGTGAAATCACAACACTGACTCACAGAAATCTTACTCAAACACAATTTCTATGATTTCAAAATATCAATCTGGTCACAACAAACATTCATAACCAAAAATAAAAATAAAATGGAAATAAAAAATTACACAGGTATTACACTACAATACCTATAACTTAATATATTAGGTCTTTCAATGAATCATTACATTTCATTATGGTCCATAATAATGATTTGTTAAGTCTTTTCTTGTTACTCATTAAACAATAATGTATATATAACATAATAGAACAAGAAAATATAATAACATCAGAAACATAGTATTGAGCTTAAAAGTGTCTCTATAAAATATCATTATAATCAAAACCCATCCTAAGAACATGTTCCTTAAATAGCTCGGGTTGTCAACCCTTCGTTAATGGGTCAGCAATTATAAGTTCAATACTAATATGCTGAATAGACACTGATTATTTCTGAACCTCCTCCTTAATGGCAAAATATTTTAATTCCATATGTTTGGCACCTTTAGAGTATTTGTTGTTCTTGGAAAAGAATACTGCAGCGAATTTATCACAATAAATTTTCAGCGGCTTGGTAATGGTG
Organism: Aleurites moluccanus; assembly: GCA_948193065.1. NCBI lineage: Eukaryota > Viridiplantae > Streptophyta > Magnoliopsida > Malpighiales > Euphorbiaceae > Aleurites > Aleurites moluccanus. The sequence continues at coordinate 13,418 of CANXYC011946633.1, read as the reverse complement.
TCGACAACCGCAAGTCTTGAAATAAAGTTTTGCATCCATAATGCATGAACTATAGCTTCAAAACAAGCTACAAATTCTGCTTCTATCGTAGATGAAGTAATAACAGTTTGTTTTACACTTTTCCATGAAACTGCTCCTTCAGCTAATAGAAACAGATAACCAAAAGTGGACTTTCTATTATCAAGACATCCAGTAAAATCTGAATCTATGTATCCAACTACCTCTAGTTGATTAAATATCTTATATGTGAGCATGTAATTTTTTGTTCCTTACACGTACCTCAAAACTTTCTTTTCAGTTTTTTAGTGATCAATTCCAGGATTACTTTGATATCTACCTAACATTTCGACAGCAAAACTTATATCCGGTCTAGTACAGGTGTGTAGGTACATTAAACTTCCAACAACAGAGGCATAAGGAATTGATTCTATTTCCTTTCATTTCAATTCATTCTTTGGAAACTGCATAAGACTAAATTTATCACTCTTCTGTATGGGAACAATTTCGGATGAACATTTATTCATATTAAATTTCTCAAGAATTTTATTGATATATGCTTTATGAGATAAGCCAATTATTCCTTCTGATCTTTTCTGGAATATTTCTATTCCAATCACATATGAAGCTTCTCCCATATCTTTTATCTCAAAATTCTCAAAGAGAAAATCTTTAGTTTCACACAGTATACTTAAATCATTTGCTGCAAGCAAAATGTCATCAACATATAAAACTAAAAATATAAACTTACTCTCACTAATCTTTTGGTATACACAATGATCTACAATATTTTTTTTAAAACCAAAAGACGTAATAATGGTATTGAACTTAATATACCATTGTTGAGAAGCTTGTTTCAGTCTATATATTGATTTCTTTAGTTTACACACTATTTGACCTTTACTTCCTATGGAAAAACCCTTGGGTTGATCCATATAAATTTCTTCCTCTAGATCTCCATTTAGAAAGGTAGTTTTCACATTCATTTGGTGTAACTCCAAATCATATTGAGCCACCAATGCCATAATTATTCTTAATGAATCTTTCTTAGATACATGAGAGAATGTCTTTGTATAATCAATACCATCTTTCTAAGTATAACCCTTAGCAACAAGTCTACCTTAATATCGTTCTATATTACCTTTTGAGTCTCGTTTAGTCTTAAATACCCATTTACAACCAACTCTCTTACATCCTTTAGGCAATTCAACGAGATCCCAAACTTTATTTTGTTCTATGGATTTTAACTCTTTCTTCATATCACCAATCCATTTATTAGATTCTGAACTTTCTATGGCTTGTGAAAAAGTAATTGGATCTTTATCAATTCTAAGATTATGGTCTGACTCTTGTAAATAAACCACATAGTCTTTCAGAATAGTTCCACATAGTCTTTCAGAATAGTTAATCTCCTTTCTCTTTGAGATCTTCTTAATATTATCCCTTGTGATTCATTTGTATTCAATATTTCTTCATTATGTTGAATATCAGATCCTTGATCATCATAGGATCCGACTTCAGACTGTGGAGGTGTATCATCAATCAAATGTTGATTATCATTATTGTCTTGTTCGACAAGGTTTGGTCTAACATTAATGTCAATTGTGGATTTTGGATCAATAATAGACAAGGGAACATTCATTCTTATCTCTTTTATTTCCACAATTTGATGTTCTACACTCCCACTGATTTCATCATTTTCAAGGAATTTAGCATTACTGTAACACCCTCAAATTTAATTTTTATAACCTTGAATTTATGTTGTTTAAGCATAATAAAGTTAGTTTAGACATTAGAACATCATACTTGCGTGATTTGACAAATCACTAAAAATCGGTCCTAGTGGATAGGTAAGTACGTCGACGTTTTGATTAACGAACGGGTTCGAAATTTTAAATTTTTAATATCACCATTAGACTCATAAGCTGGAGAAATATAAGAAATATTATTTCAGAATTGAAATGGGACAAAAAGATAAATAGTTATAAGTTTTGGGTTCAAAATGTAAATACGAGAAGCGTTGGGGGGAAAAATTGAATTAACTGAAAGTTAATTCATATAAATTCTATCTAATTCTTCATAAAATCAAAAACTCTCCTCCTTCCATCATTAAAGACAGCCAAGTCTCCTCCTCCAAAACTCCACCAATTTCATCCAAACTTCAAGCAAAATCGATAGAAAACGCAGTTAAACTACTGATTAAGCTAGTTTCCATCGAAATTTCCAAGAAATTCAAGCCAGAAATTGATGAAACTCCAAACCTAAATTTCGGCCACTTGAAGAATTCAAGTGAGGATGATATTTTATTGATTATTTTGATTCATTTAAGCTATATAAATGATTATAAACATTATTAGATCGATATATTTAAAAATTGTATTGAAATTGGAGAAAACCTAAAACTAGGTTTATGTTTGAAATGGATTTTTTGTATAGGATTCCATAATTCTAATTAATGTTTAAATATATTAGTTAGCATCCATTTAAATCTAAATATGTGGTAAAATTGATTGTAGAATCGAAGGAAATCGAAGAACACTGCTTTTGCCTGTTATAGGCAAATAGGCGTTTTATCACGTAAACGATCGATTCGTTAGTTCTGGTGAGTTATATGTATATTATTATGCATGTTTAAACCTTTCTTTAATAAATTTGAATCCATTTAAATTCCTGAAACTTTTTGGCCAAAGTGTTTCATTTGAGTTTCCTTTAAATTTTCCTTGAATTCAAGCTCTGATTGTGTTGTTTATTGATGTATATAAACCCTGTTTGATAATGCCTTTGTGTTTGTTGCCATTGAGGCTTGAATTGTGAACTTTGGTTTTTGATCAATATGTCCCAAAACTATATTTATTTAGTCCTAAAGTGGTGCACACTAAGTGCTCGACGAAATGACCTTCGTTAATTTTCTTAGGAAACCAATTGTTACCAAATTTGTTAAAATGGGTGATTTTCTTTGTCACCAATATAAATGTGTCTTCTTGGAATATTTTGAACTTATATCCTAAATGAATTTTGTGGCATTTTTCCTATACTATAATGTTCCTTTGTTGAGTATAACGATCCTATATGTGTTTACTTGCCTAAACAGCTCAAATAAGCTAAAGTTACAAAAATTGAACCTTGTTGATTTTCTTTCCTATTTGGTATTTTATTTGCTATCTTTAACATATTCTAATGTTTGTATGACAGATCTACCTTACTAATTGGGTAGTGGGTAAATACTATCAACATTGTGCACAATGAAATTCCAGTGATACCCTAGTTAAGAAGGATTATGGTCCTGGCCATGGGGTCTGGTCCACTTTATGCTATTTACATATTATATTGATAATGATATGCGTTTCATAGCCCAGTATCTGTTATATATATATATGGTTATTATTTCTCTCAGTGCCTATACATCTATATTTGATGTCTATAAACCATTTCTCTTGATTTGGTCCTTTGATATGCTATCCATGAGCCAATTGTTAATACTGTTCATTTATTATTTCCTACCTAGCTTAATGTATGATAATATATATATTGACTCACTGAGTATGAAAATACTCACCCTTTTAGTGGTTTTATCTTTTCAGATCAGGAATAGAGCTAGTCCAAGATTTCTTCCTCAGTGGATCTAGCTTTGTTATAATAATGTAAATATTGAACTTGTATATATTCTTGTATATATTTTAGATGCTCCATGGATGTGTAAATTATTGGGATGACTATACTTAGTATGGTCTGTAATATTATTAGTTATTGATATTTAATATATATGAGATGTATTGAAATCAGATATGATCATAGATGATGATAGATAGACTGATTATATGGATATAGATATGTCATAACAAGTGATGTTTATAGGTTATAGAAGAGTTCTGCGGGTGTCGGTAGCCTTATGCTGTTCCTACATCCTAAGACCTTTATGTTCTAAAATTAGGACGTGACAAAGATGGTATAAGAGCATAGTTATATTGATAGCATATAGACATGTGTCAAAAAGGTATAGGTAAACCATGGAGCATAGGAAATCCTATCTCATCATTTGTTGTATTTGTTAAATATGTGTATATTCTGTGATAAGCATACGTGTTAAATGATTGTGTTTGTCTGTTGTAGTGATTAAAATGTCTATGGGAGAACGTGAACAGGATATTGAACCTACTCCTAGGAGATCAGAAAAGCCCAGTAGAGAGGAAGAAGTGGCCTCAAATGAGTTATTGATCAAAGAGGAACTAGAAGAACCTCCTAGGTCCAGAAGAAGGACAGAGGAAACCAGGGAAGCTGAAGATCCTTGGAGATTGGAAATGATGCAAGGAATGTTAGAATTGAGAAGAGAACTACAAGAATTGAGAAGCGAAAGATAGGTAGTGTCACCACCTATACCACAAGTCGTTCCACCAGTTATTCCACCTGTTGCTGCACCAGTTGGGCCAGTAGTACAGGAGGGCCGCAGAGTAATTGATGAGGGTGGAATCAGCAAGCTTAACTTTCTGAAGCTCAGTCTACCAGAATATAAAGGTGGAAGAGGTGAGGAAGTTATTAATTTTTTAGAGCAAATAGAGAAGGTGGTGAGAAGACTCTATGCTTAGATGTCAGAGTGGTGGAGCTTGTTGGTTTATTGTTGTAAAAAAAGGCCTGGACTTGGTTTTCTAGGCACATTGAGACACAATTATACAAAGATGCACCACCAACTTGGGTACAATTCAGGGCTGCATTGTTGGATGAATTTTTGACAGAGAGAGTTAAAAACAGAAACATAATTCAGTTTGAACAGTTGGAACAAGGCAACTTAAGTGTAGAAGAGTATGCTAATGAGTTTATTAGGCTGATTAAATATGCCAGCAAGATTGTACCTACTGAAAAAGACTTGATCAGTTGGTTTAGACGGGAATTGCATGCCTCCCTACATAATGCATCGTTATCTGCCAAGTTTACTTCTTTATCCAAGATTGTTGATCAAACAGTCCAAATGAAAAAAAAAATATAAAGAGGAAAGATTGAAAAGAGAACATAAAAGGAAGATTGAGACTGGAAAAATAGTAGAGAAGAGGTGAAGGGAGTTCTCAATAGAGACAAACAGAGACTACATCAGTTAGAACTGAGCAGAGACCACAGACAGGTGCATGCCTGAAATGTGGCCAGCATGGTCATTATGTGAAGAATTGTCCAATATGGGGAGAATAGCAGATTACTACAACAGCCTCACAACCTACTGTACAAATGAGTAGAAATCACTAGAGAGACATAGGGGGTAGAGGCAAAGGTAGAGGATCAGGACAAGGTCAGACTAGTGGTCAGGCACCAGCTGGTAGAGGCCAAGGCCGAGTCTTTGCAGTTAATGCTCAGGAAGCTCAAAGATCAGGCAAGATAGTAACAGATAAGATTCTTGTGTCATGTGAACTAGCTCAAATATTGTTTGATTCTGGTGCCATACATTCCTTTGTATCACCCAAATTTGCATCTAAATTGGAAATTGAAAAACAATTGATGTTAATACCTTTAGAAATATTTTCTCCCCTGGGTGAGAGCATAGAGGTAAAATATGAATACCCGAGTTGTAAAGTAGATATATAGGGTAGAATTTTACCAATTAATTTAGTAGAATTACCTGTGTTGGAATTGGATGTGATATTAGGAATGGATTGGTTAACCACTTATCATGCAGTAATTGACTGTTATGAAAGGAAGATTAAATTTGAACCAGATGGGCATGATAAATTTGAGTATCAGGGTGATAAGAGTGATTTGGGAATTAAACTCATTTCTGCTATTAGGGTAAGGAGACTGCTATGAAAGGGATATCCTGCATACTTGGCAAGTGTAATGGATACTTAGAAGACTTCAAAGGGAGTTAATCAGATTCCTATTGTCAATGAGTTTTCAGACTTATTTCCTGAAGATTTGCTAGGTTTTCCACTAGAGAGGGAGATTGAGTTTGAAATTGAAGTTTATCCGGGTACATACCTTATTTCAATCCCACCTTATAGAATGAATCTAACAGAACTAAACGAGTTAAAAGTGTAGTTGCAAGACTTGCTAGATAAGGGGTTTATTAGACCCAGTAGTTCACCGTGGGGCACTCCTGTATTATTTATTAAGAAAAAGGATGGTTCACTGTGAATGTGTATTGATTACAGATAGTTGAATAAAGTGACCATCAAGAACAAATATCAATTGCCCCAGATTGATGATCTATTTGATCAATTGCAAGGAGCCAGTTATTTTTCCAAGATAGATCGGGTTATCATCAATTGAGAATTAAGAATGAAGATGTGTCTAAAACTGCTTTCAAAACCCGATATGGTCACTACGAATTCCTTGTATTGCCTTTTGGGTTAACCAATGCCCCTGCTACTTTTATGGACTTGATGAATCGGGTGTTCAAGCCCTATTTGGATAAGTTTGTCATTGTATTCATAGATGACATTCTTATCTATTCCAGAAACTAGGAAGTACATGAAGAGCGTCTGAGAATAGTGTTATAGATATTGCGAGATCATAAGATGTATGCTAAGCTATCGAAGTGTGAATTATGGCTTACTGGGGTATGTTTCCTTAGTCATATTGTGGGAAAAGATGGCATTAAAGTGGATCCACAGAAGGTGGAAGCTGTAGCTAATTGGCCACGACCTACTAATGTAACAGAAGTGCGAAGTTTCTTAAGTATGGCTGGTTACTACAGGCGGTTTGTTGAAGATTTTTCAAGAATTGTAGCTCCAATAATTAAACTAACTAGAAAGCAAGAAAGATTCCTATGGACTGATGAATATGAGAAGAGCTTCCAAACTTTGAAAAATTATCTTACATCAGCACCAGTGCTGGCATTACTAATAGAGAATGGCGAATTCACAGTATATTGTGATGCTTCGAGGGTTGGACTTGGTTGTGTCTTGATGTAGGACAAGAGGGTAATTACTTATGCTTCTCGTCAATTGAAGAAACATGAGTTAAATTGTCCTACACATGATTTTGAGATGTTTGCAATTGTATTTGCCTTAAAGATTTGGAGGCATTACTTATACGGGGAGAAATATGAGATCTACACAGATTATAAAAGTTTACAGTATATTTTACAGCAAAAAGATCTAAACCTTCGACGACGAAGATGAGTTGAACTGTTGAAGGATTATGATTGCCAGATATTGTACCACTCAGGCAAAGCTAATTTTGTAGCATATGCATTGAGCAGGAAATCTATGGGGAGTTTAGCTCATATTACAGTTGCAAGGAGACCAATAATCAGAGAAGTAAAAGAGTTACTTGATATGGGAGTCCAGTTTGAATTGGGAACCCAGGACCGAAATAAAGCTCTGATAGCCCAGTTCCATGTAAAGCCAATTTTGATTGATGAAATTAAAATGGCACAAGACAAAGATTCTTAGTTATTAAAGTTAAAAGAAGATGTTAGAACTAGGAAAGCCCATAATTCACTGTTGATAATGGGTAACGAAAATGTGGGAAATGACTGTGTGCCAAATGTAGATGGGCTTAAAGAGCGAATTATGAGGGAGATACATTATGCATTATACAGTGTTCATCCTAAATAATGAAGATGTATCACGATCTAAAAGAGCATTACTGGTGGCAAATATGAAGATGGATATAGCTCAATTTGTCTCCACTTGTTTAGCCTGTCAGCAGGTTAAATTTGAACATCTGAAGCCATTAGGGCTATTGCAAAAGATATAACTGCCATAGTGGAAATGGGATCAAGTAACCATGGACTTTGTGGTTGGTTTACCTAGAACTTCATGAGGATATGACTCTATCTGGATAATAGTTGATTGATTGACTAAGACAGCTCACTTCCTAGAAGTGAAAACTAGCTACACAGCTGCTCAGTATGCCAAGTTGTATATTGACAAGATAGTATGACTTCATGGCATTCCATTAACTATTATTTTAGATAGAGGGACTCAATTTACTGCATGATTCTGGCAGAAGTTTCAAGAGGCACTAGGTACTCAATTGCACTTTAGTACGACCTTTCATCCACAAACAGATAGGCAATCAGAACATACAATTCAAACATTGGAAGATATGCTCCGTTTGTGTGTACCGGACTTTAAAGGGAATTGCGATCAGTATTTGCCTTTGATTGAATTTCCCTACAACAATAGTTATCATTCAACTATTGGCATAACGCCATATGAAGCATTGTATGGTAGGAAATGTAGATCTCCTGTGTATTAGGTAGGACCAGGGAAAAAACAATTAGAAGGTCTTAAATTAATTAAAGAGACCATGGAGAAGATCCCCATTATTCAAGAAAGGATAAAGACAACTTTTAGCCAATAGAAGAGTTATCACGACGAGAAAAAAAATATTCATTTTGCTATAGATGATAATGTATTCTTAAAGATTTTACCTATAAGAGGTGTAATGAGATTTGGCTAGAAAGGAAAGCTATCACCTAGATATATCTGGCCATTCGAGATATTAGAGAAGGTCGACAATGTGTCTTATCGGTTGGCACTCCAACCTAACTTGAGCCATGTTCATTCAGTGTTTCATGTTTTCATACTGCGTAAATATGTATATGATCCATCATATATCATGGAACCATAAGCTATTAAGGTTGATGAAGACTTGACTTATGAACAGACACCAGTGAAGATAATGGATCAACAAGTCAGGAAATTGCATAATAAAGAGATCCTAATGGTTAAAGTGTTATGGAAGAACCAGACGATGGATGAATGTACCTAAGAGAGTGAGCAGGATAGGAGAACAAGATAGCCATTGAGAACAAGATATCCATTCTTATTCCAGAGACGAGGTACGTATAATTTAAAATTGACGGACGAATTTTATTGAAGGAGGATAGAGTGTAACACCCTCAAATTTAATTTATATAACCTTTAATATATGTTGTTTAAGCATAAATAAAGTTATTTTAGACATTAGAACATCATACTTGCGCGATTTGACAAATCGCTAAAAATCAACTCGGTGGATAGGTAAGTACGTCGATGTTTTGATTAACGAACGGGTTTAAAATTTTAAATTTTTAGTATCACCATTAGAATTATAAGCTGGAGAAATATAAAAAATATTGTTTCATAATTGAAATGGGTCAGAAAGATAAATAATTATAAGTTTCGGGTTCAAAATGCGAATACGAAAAGTATTGGGGGGGAAATCAAATTAACTGAAAGTTAATTCATATAAATTCTATCTAATTCTTCATAAAATAGAAAACTATCCTCCTTACACCATTAAAGACAGCCAAGTCTCATCCTCCTCCAAAACTCCACCAATTATATCCAAACTTCAAGCAAAATCGATAGAAAACTCGGTTAAACTACTTATTAAGCTAGTTTCCATAAAAAATTCCAAGAAATTCAAGTTAGAAATTGATGAAACTCCAAACCTAAATTTCAGCCACTTTAAGAATTCAGGTGAGGATGATGTTTTCTTCATTCTTTTGATTCATTTAAGCTATATAAATGATTATAAACATGGTTGGATCGATAGAATTCAAGATTGGATCGAAATTGGAGAAAACCTAAAACTAGGTTTATGTTTGAAATGGATTTTCTGTATAGGATTCCATAATTCTAATTAATGTTTAAATATGTTAGTTAGCATACATTTAAGTCTAAATATGCGGTAAAATTGATTGTAGAATCGAAAGAAACCGAAGAACACTGCTTTTGCTTGTTATAGGCAAATAGGCGTTTTATCACATAAACGATTGATTCATTGGTTCTAGTGAGTTATATGTATATTATTATGCATGTTTAAACCTTTCTTTGTTCAATTTGAATTCATTTAAATTCCTTCACTTTTTGGCCAAAGTGTTTCATTTGAGTTTCCTTTGAATTTTCCTTGAATTCAAACTCTGATTGTGTTGTTTATTGATGTATATAAACCCTGTTTTATAATGCCTTTGTGTTTGTTGCCATTGGGGCTTGAATTGTGAACTTTGGATTTTGATCAATATGTCCCAAAACTATATTTATTTAGTCCTAAAGTGGTGCACACCAAGTGCTCGACGAAATGACCTTTGTTAATTTCCTTATGAAACCAATTGTTTTCAAATTTGCTAAAATGGGTGACTTTCTTTGTCACCAGTATAAATATGTCTTCTTGACATATTTTGAACTTATATCTTGAATGACTTTTGTGTCATTTTGCCTATAATATAATATTCCTTTGTTAAGGATAATGATCCTATATGTGTTTACTTGCCTAAACAACTCAACTGAGCTAAAATTAAAAAAATTGAACCTTGTTGATTTTCTTGCCTATTTGGTATTTTATTTGCTTTCTTTAACATATTCTAATGTCTGTATGATAGAGCTACCTTACTAATGGGGTAGTGGGTAAATACTGTCAGCATTGTGTACAATGAAATTCCAGTGATACCCTAGCTAGGAAGGGTTATGGTCCTGACAATTGGGTCTGGTCCACCTTATGCTATTTACATGTTATATTGATAATGACATGCGTTTTATGGCCTAGTATCTGTTATATATATATATGGTTATTATTTCTCCCAGTGTCTATACATCTATATTTGATGTTTATAAATTATTTCTCTTGATTTGGTCCTTTGATGTGTTATCCATGAGTCAATTGTTAATACTGTTCATTTATTGTTTCCTACCCAGCTTAATGTATGATAATATATATATTGACTCACTGAGTATGAAAATACTCACCCTTTTAGTGGTTTTATCTTTTCAAGTCAGGAATAGAGCTGGTCCAAGATTTCTTCATCAGTGGATCCAGCTTTGTTATAATAATGTAAATATTGAACTTGAATATATTCCTTGTATATATTTTAGATACTCCATGGATGTGTAAATTATTGGGATGACTATAGTTAATATGGTCTGTAATATTATTAGTTACTGATATTTAATATATATGAGATGTGTTGAAATTAGATATGATCACAAATGATGACATATATACTGATTATATGGATATAGATATGTCATAGCAGGTGATGTTTACAGGTTATAGAAGAGTTTTACGGGTGTCGGTAGCCTTATGCTGTTCCTACATCCTAGGACCGTCATGTTCTAAAATTAGGACGTGACATTACCAGTTTCAACTATTCTCGGACTATGGTTTGGACAGTAAAACTTGTACCCTTTGGATTTCTTAGGATAACCAATAAAGTATCCACTTACAATTCGAGAATCTAACTTTTTCTCTTATGGATTATACACTCTTGCTTCCGCCGGGCAACTCCAAACATGCAGGTGCCTTAAACTTGGTTTCCTTCCCTTTCACAATTCAAATGGTGTCTTTTGAACCGCTTTGGTTTGAACTCTTTTTAATATATAAGTTGTTGTTTTTAGTGCATTCATCCATAATAATTTAGGTAAGGAGTAGTTACTCATCATGCTCCTAAGCCGTTCTACTACACCATTTTGTTGAGGTGTACTTGACATAATATACTGTGCACATATGCCATTCTCACAGCATAACTTTAGACTATGACGGTCCTAGGGTACGGGAAATTCCAAAGCAACCAATATCTCGAAAAACCCATACTATTACTTTAACTTTACTTTTACAAACTAATCATGTCATTAACAATTATTCCTTAAACATATGATACATTTTAGATAGTAAATTTTTTTTTTCTAAAACATCATAAGATCTCTTACAGAAAAATTGACAGAGTTTCCTCTATAAGTCTGACTTAATCTTTTCGCAAGAAATAAAGATTTACATTTCCAAATAAATATACATACCCTTATAGCCTCCATTAATCAATACAACTCAATAAACACTTCAATAATTACATTCACATCTCATATCATATATATACATCATTTATATTTTCATATCAGATTTAACAGATGCTTTGATTATATTAACAACATCTTTAAACTTCTAAACAAACCAAGTCCTATATATATTATACCAAGGAACTTCCATACACTGGAGTAACCTCAATACATACATTTGAAATTCAAGGCTGAAGATAATGCAGCCAATGGATATCTGCCTCATCGAGGTCCTAAAAATATTTAACAACTTTGGGGTGAGTATAATATTATACTCAGTGAATCTAAATATATGAATATGCAATATTATTTATGAAAAGTCACATCTATCCATTAATGATCTGTAAGTAATAGATAACTCATAATGGAATAGTGAAATACATATAATGAACTATAGTGCATATAATATAACAGGTATGAGTTATCTGTAACATATCATAATATCATACTATACTTTTGCTTCACTTATCTTCTTTCACATTTCCATCCAACACACCATTTCCATCCAATCACACCATATGGCATAGAGAATTTCACTCTCTATAGCAAATATCAGAGAATATATATATATATATATATGTGTGTGTGTGTGTGTGTGTGTGTGTGTGTGCACAGCCGATGGATTTACTCACTACACCATCGAAGTAGTCCTATTATAATATCAGATGCAAATGTCTCATTTAGTATGAGTGTATCAATATTAAGTCTCAAATAGGACTATAATGTTGATAAATAATATCAAAAATATCAAAGAAGCAATATTACATAATATGAAAATTTTGGTCACCAGGGCCCAGTTGCACCAGCGCAGCTAACACCCTTAAATTACGGGTCTGTTTCTCGTTTTTTAGGCACTTTCTAGTTTTCCTTGAAATCAATATTTCCATAGCAATTTATTTATACAAATGATAAATATATATATATAATAAGCAATTAGGCTTGATTAGATATCAAAAAGTCTTTCAGAATAACTTTTATACAAAATCAAAGTTTAGGCCAGTTTTAGACATTTCAGCAGCTCTGTTTTAGGTCATTATAGCAAAACTGCCCAAAAATAGATCATTAATGGTTTTTAAGCAAGGATATTGTTTCATATGCATAAATGCATGAATTATGAATTAATAATGCATGATACATATATATAGACTCACCTCAAACAAAAACTCCAAGAAATACCCCAACAGGCCTAGTCAGCCCGTGACTCGCTGTCAGCAGCCCTAGCTCGGGAAGTCTCTCCTATATTAATTAAATCACTCCAGTAAGACTTATACTCAATACATTCCACATAAAAACACATATCAAAGCACATCAACATACAAAAAGCATATATGCTATACACCAAAGACCTTATATTACACAATTGACACTTTCCATTCCATTATGGATCAAATGCAATTCTATCACCACATTTCATTCACATTTCATATGTTCATCACTGTAAGGCCAAGTTAAGAACTCATAAGCACTTTGTTCATCTTATCATATCAAAGATACACCAAATTCCAAATATGCTTTCCAAGTACTTATATCAATCAACTTTTACATATCTAAACTTATACATTTCCATTACTTATACCATTAAACCACATTCAAACCTTACTTACCTAATTGCATTAACCTAACACATTGAACTAACAAATTCCATATAGTTCCACCTAAATGAAAATCATTCCATTC
>CANXYC011946567.1:0-14207 GCA_948193065.1 Aleurites moluccanus | reverse complement strand
ATATTTTTTATTTTTTATTTGTTATTTTTTATTTTAAAAAATAATTTAAGAAGAAATTAAATTATTAATTAAATTATTTCTTCTTAAATTTTTTAATACAAATAAAAAATTTATTTTCATATTTTTGATAAATTTAAAAATAAAAAGTAAAAAATATTTTTTAAAAAATATTTTTATTTTTTATTTGCTATTTTTTAAAAACTAAAATAAAAATATTTTTAAAAAATATTTTTATTTTCAAATTTGTGAAAAGTATGAAAATATATTTTTTAATCCTAAAAAAAAAAATTTAAGTAAAAATAAAATATAATTAATTAAAATTAAAGAGTAAGGACATTTTGATCTTTTCACTACCCTTATAGGATTGACTAACAATAAAATCGAATGGAAGGATCTAGTAGTATATTATGACATTCGTCAGGGGGAAGTTAGTGTATTTTTGAAAGGTCAGGAGAAATTTAATGTAATGGGTCATTTTACAAGGAGAAAATTACAATTAACTCTTAAAATTATACTATTTTAACTTTATTAAACTAATTCTAAAATTTTCAAAGCATTATTCAAAAAACACTTGCGATTTTCTTTATCTTTTATATTATGCATAAAATAAATCCCAATAGCAAGAGTGTTATAATATAAATTTTAAATTTCACCATAAAAATATTATTAACATTAAATATTAATATATACTACTTTTTTCAAATAAATATTATTGTATGAAATTAATAATTATATCAAATATTATTATTTAATATAGATAGAGAATAAATTTAAGTATTGAAATTGCGATCTCCTAATACCTCAACTCTAATTCTGTTATTAGACTAAATTAAATTTCATTAATAAATATTCAAATTTTATATATGCGAGATTTTAAATTTGAAATACAATTAAATATATAATTATTAACTAATATATTTATCTACACTGTAGATTTAAAATATTTATGACTACACCTATATTAAATGTCATTTATCTACTATATTTATAGAAGAAGTAAGAATGCAGTTAGGATCATAATTGAAGAGATTATTGTGTATTTTTATATAATAATTTTTTATGTGTCACATTTTAAGTATTTAAAAAATTTTATAAAATTTTTTAAAAATAATAATTTAATAATATTTGATGTAATAAATCTAATGATATATTTTTTATACTAAACAAAAATCAAATGTATAGGAAAAAATATATTATATTTAACGGTTTAGATTTAACACATTTATAATATATTTTTAGTTGTTAATTTAATTTTTATTTAGCATAAAAAATATATTATTAAATTTATTATATCAAACACTATCAAATTATAATAAAATTAAATTTGTAAATAGATAATATTTATAGCACTTAATTAAATAAAAAATAAAAACTCCTAATTTCTTAATGGCATTAGAAGACTCGAATTCTCTAGTAGGAATTAGGAAAGATTCCATTAGCAAGGACCACAATTAACGACAGTGGCTTCCAAATGACAGGGGTACCATCTGTTCGTTTTATCATTTTTAAGAGTATTTATTAAATAAAATCAAATTAAATTATTATAATAATTAAATTATTAATTTAATTTAATTTAATTTTATTATTTTTGGTTAATCAATTTAAATCAAAAATAATTTTTTTATAAATATTATTATTTTATTATAAATTTAAAAAAAAAATCAATACAGTATTAGTGATTAAAAAAATTTCGAAAAATAATTTAATGTATAACACAAAACTTATATATTAAATTAATTAACACATCAAAAATTTATATTTTCCTAATAAGTAGACTTTTTTTTCAATAATTAGATTTTTTTTTAGTTAATTTTTATAAATGATATTTTTTAAAAATTTTAAATTAATATTAGATTAAAAAAATATGTGAATGTTTATAAAATAAAGTCAAATATATTTAATTATAATAATAATAAAATATAATATTTATATATAAAATTCGATTTTGTTGGATTTTAAATCGAGAGAAAAAGTTTAAATTATAAATTAAATTAAAATTTTAATTTATTTTATTTTTAAATTAAATTAAATTAAATGAATATAAAAATTATAAATTTTAATTTAATTTAATTGATTTCAACGATTTGATTTCCACTCTAATCAAATGGTACACTACAGTTTACACTCCTTTCGGGGGGAGACCGAATGGTGCCCGAAAGACCCCATACTTTAAAAGACTTGCTTATACGCTCGGTCACTCTTTTGACCCTACTCTTTATTAAGACCCTGTGCTTTCTATTTGCAAAGAAAGAAAGAAAGTGAGCAGTGAGTGTCCTCACTCGCTCCTTAACGGCAGCCCCCGAAAAATAACTTCTATTTTTCTATTTCCTCGTTTGACTTTTCAAGTCACTCACCCAATGACGTCACTAGTAAAAAATCTAAATAAGTTGAGGGTAAAAAAATAAAATAAAAATAAAAAATAAAAATCTTGTCCACATTGAACCCTGATAGGAGACAGCTCATCACTATGGCATTTATGTTATTTTTTACAGACTATATGCCTTGTTTCTAAACCTCATAATTTCTCAGTGACACTCAGCATAGGCCAAGCTACGATTGCATCCTTCGCGGGCTATCTCTTTCTCTCTCTTAAAAGCTTTGCGAGTCAGTAATAAAAGTCTAATCTCAGATACTGGTTTTATATCTGTGTTCGTTGTTTCGGGTAATCGCTGTTAAAGCAGTCATCTCTCTCTCTCTCTCTCTCTCTCTCTCTCTCTCTCATCTAGCTTGGCGGTTATTTTAATTTTTCTTGCCTGAAACGGTGTCGTTTCAAGCTCAGCTCCGCTTAAGTATTAGTTGTAGCGGTTTCCCGACTTCGTAATACTGCTCATTCCTCTGCTCTCATGTATACCAACCGCTTAAACGTCTAAAAAAATGGGTTGCGTAATCGGAAAAACCAAGTCCAGTGAGCGCCGGAGCCGAGCTGGATCTCCTAACCGTGGCCGGAGCTCCGACGAACCTTCCGTCATCGTTACCGAAGCTGTTAGAGTTAAGAAGGAGGTAACGCAGAGACAAAAAGCTAGACATACGGGTGATTTCCATACCGATGTACTGGCGGCGGAGCGCCGGCGGCCACCGCCGGAGCTTATTTTGAGGAACCAGCAAGGTTGGCCTTCGTGGCTAATGGCTGTCGCCGGTGATGCAATCGGTGATTGGATTCCTCGTCGGGCTAACACCTTCGAGAAGCTTGATAAGGTAACCCAAAAAAGAGAAAAAAAAATAACAATTTATGGTGGCATTTAATAATAATATTAATAAATTTGACATTAATTAAAATTGATAATTGGCGATTATCTTTTCTTAATTAGATTGGTCAAGGGACATATAGCAATGTATATAAAGCGAGGGATCTCATAACAGGAAAAATAGTAGCTTTAAAGAAAGTAAGGTTCGATAATTTGGAGCCAGAGAGTGTAAAATTCATGGCAAGAGAGATTCTTGTTTTGAGGAGATTAGATCACCCCAATGTGCTTAAGCTTGAAGGTTTGGTTACTTCAAGAATGTCATGTAGTCTTTACTTGGTTTTTGAGTACATGGACCATGATCTAGCCGGGTTAGCAGCTCGCCAAGGAGTCAAGTTCACTGAGGCTCAGGTACTTTCTTTAATCTTTCACTAATTGATGAAAATTAATTTATGTTTTCTTGTTGGTATTTTTTATATTAATTTAATTGGGGTTTGTTGAGTAAGGTAGACTTTTTAGAGTATTTGTGGGGGTTAGTTTGGTGGTGTGGATGGCTTTGGGCATGTGCTTTTCAGTGTTGTTTTTTAGCTTTTGGATGTTTAGTGCATTTTACTCTTGTTTGCCCAACTAGGCCTTTTAAGATTATGTGGCTATGATTGTCTTTTTTTTTTTTCTTTTCTTGTTGAGAGCTTTGATGTTACTACGAGATCCCCCGAGGCATTTGGGCCCCATACCTAGTAGTTTGTATAACTAAATTTGTATATTTTGTGGTGCTATGATATATGGAGCTTTGTAGGAGCTTATGATGTTTTGTATTAGTTTGGGGCTTGAAAATTCCTCGAAATTTCATAGTTTTACATCACAACTTGTGGATATATGGGATTGGAGACAATCCTTTTTTTGTAAGTCTTTATTAATATGATTCTTAATAAATAAATATAAAAAAATTGTACCTTCTCTCTCTTTTATCTCTTCCCTTTTCAGATCAACTTAAAAGAACTAATACTTTATTTACTTTGTTAATGTTCAGCCTTTTTGTCAGTTTCAATTGAAATTTTCGTTTATATTTAAGAATAAAAATAAGAATCCATATTCATTTACTTTTCTTTCAAACAGTGTTAGACTGCTAATTCAAAACTAAGACGGTGTTTGGATGGACGATTAGCAATTGCCGATTTGGAATAAAAGTACTTTTTAGATGGGCGATTAGCAATTGCCGATATGAGATAAAAGTACTTTTTTCAGTTGGCAAAAATTCTAATCGGCTACCAGATTTTACCGATTTGAAGAAGACGAATTGACAATTGGTATTTATCCAAACACTTAATAATTTCTCAATTGCCGACGCCTGTATTTTTAAACGGCAACTGATTTTTGTAGTTGGGCATCCAAACACCCCTCTAAGAATATTAATCCAAAAGAACTGAAAAATCTTCCATGCAAAATATATTTGCCATTTTTTTTTTAAGCTGAGAAGAGTGATGCGCATTTATTCTTGCAAACACCTTCTAGCTACTTTTTTCCTTGATTGTTTGTTCTGATTTTGATTGAACTTTTGAATTTATATTACACAAGGATATGAGATATTTTCCTCGGTTAAGTTAATTTCTCTCCCCTTTTTATTTTTTATTTTTTTATTTATTAAAACTAGAAGCCCCTTTTATTTCTGATGAACAGTATGTGATTGCTCACCTGCCTTTTATTTTATTATTTTCTAAATCCTAGTGAAGTTTTTACAAGCAGTACAAAGAAACTTTTATGGCTTCTATTTATAGAAAAAAGAAAGAATGATGATCACTACATGCATCTATTTCCAAGTCTTATGCCAGTAGTATTATCTTTGTTTCCAAGAATATTGTTTCTCCTTCAGATTATTTGTAGATCATGTGCAAGCAATTATAAATCCATGATTGTGAGAGCTGATTTATTTCTTAGTTTGAGGTTCACCTTTTGCATAGAATGTTTGCCCTGCTCTCTATGTCAAAATATCCTTACGTTCAACCCAACTAGGAACTGCATTTAGGAATTGTTTTTTTGGTGCATTGCATTTGGGTTTTGATGTATTGAAACGTCTGCACGCATAAATTGCCTTACTCACAGTATAATCTACGGCCTTAAATAGTGACTTGCTGAAAAGAAAACATCCATTATCCTATTTATGGTATATTTTCCTGTATTCTTTTGCTAATTGTCTATGCTCTTGAGTTTAGTATAGTCAAGAATGGATAATTTGATCGAGTCATTGACTGATATGTATCTCTAATTTTTCTCCGTTCAGGTCAAATGCTACATGAAGCAATTGCTAGCTGGCCTTGAGCATTGCCACAGTCGAGGTGTCTTGCACCGGGATATCAAGGGTTCCAATCTGCTTATTGACAATGAAGGAGTTCTAAAAATTGCTGATTTTGGACTAGCTACTTTATTTGATCCTGAGCGAAAGGTTCCCATGACCAGCCGGGTTGTCACCCTCTGGTACCGTCCTCCCGAGCTTCTCCTTGGGGCTACTCATTATGGTGTTGGCGTTGACCTTTGGAGTGCTGGCTGCATTTTGGCAGAGCTACTTGCTGGGAAGCCAATAATGCCAGGACGGACAGAGGTATTGTTTTGATCTTGTTTATCGGGTAAATAATAGCGTCCAGTACTCCAGTTGTTTGTGTAATTATGGAGCCTTTTAGGCTTATGAAGTTGTATTCCTACTGGTTTTGGAATTCGTATTGCTTTTAATTTGATTTGGTGGTATTATCCTGTTTATCTTTCTATTGTTGTATTACTGTTTTCTGTCTTATAGTTGATTGCTTCACCTCTGACTTACCTTTCATTTTTTTTTCCTTTGCTCAGGTTGAACAGCTGCACAAGATATTTAAGTTATGTGGCTCCCCTTCAGAGGAATACTGGAAGAAGTCAAAACTGCCTAATGCAACTCTTTTTAAACCTCAACAACCATACAAATGTTGCATAGCAGAAACCTTCAAGGACTTCCCATCTTCTTCTCTGCCTTTAATTGAAACCCTTCTCTCGATTGATCCTGATAACCGTGGCACCTCCACTACAGCTCTAAATAGTGAAGTAGGTGACATTGACCAGGCTAAATACAATTACACATCTGGATATAGCTTTAGATCATGCAAAATTTTACAAACTAATTATTTGTTATTTTATCTTGAAGAATTTTGATATGTGCTTGCAGTAATGGAATATAATACTGAATTTTTTTTTTTTTGGCTAAAAAAGTCTTCTGTTATTTTTTACTCAAAATGGCTTCATGTTGATGTTCTCAAACTAAATGTGAAATGATATCTAATACATTTTGGGAGTGTAACCATGTAATTGATATTTTGACTACAGTTCTTTACCACTGAACCTTATGCTTGTGAGCCATCAAGCTTGCCCAAGTATCCTCCCAGCAAAGAAATGGATGTGAAGTTGAGAGAAGAGGAAGCGAGAAGGTTTGATTATTCTTTCTTCATGCCTACTGTATTTGTTTTGGATGGTTTTGACTATTTTCTGACTGATAATTCTCGAATTTCCTGATTTATTTCTCAGGCAAAGAGGCCTTAGTGGGAAAGCAAATGTAGATGGTGCTAGAAGAGTTAGAATTCGTGATAGGGCTGGAAGGGCAATTCCAGCTCCTGAAGCCAATGCAGAGATGCCATCGAACTTAGATGTATGTAGAAGACTTTCTTTTTGCAGATAAATTATTTAATTTTCAAATTAGTTATTCATTGAGCTAGATTATAAAAGAATCTACATTACTGAACCAATCTACTTGTCAATCTGTTGGGAAAAGTTAATGTCATTTACATCCTTGACCAGTGGAAAGGTGAATGGCAATTAGTGTAATCTTTAGGATTTAGGTTCTTTGGTTACCATCAATAGGAGTGCCTGTGTTTTGACGTCTTGTTTTCCATTCTCTTCCTTTGTTCTGTCAACTTACAACACTTATCCAATCATTATTAAATGTGGTCGGTCAGATCCAACTGGTAATCTGCATCATTATCTATAAGCATGTTACGTTTCTATTCTATGCCTGCTTTTGTAATGTCATTTTTCTTATTTTTTTTTTAAATTCCAGAGATTGAGAGTCATGACTCAAGCAAATGCTAAGAGCAAGAGCGAGAAATTTCCACCACCGCACCAGGATGCAGCAGTTGGACATCCTATAGATACATCATATAAAGGTCCTGTATCATTTGATGCACCGGATACTTCTTTTAATTCATCAATATTTGGTTCAATGACATCCATTAAAAGTTCTGGGGCCATTGGGGGCCCTTCTAGAAGAAGGAAAACCAATAAAGAAGACCCCCAGATGGCTCCATCTCGGAAGTTTATCCGCCCACTTAATCCATCCTCAATTGGACTATCAATGGATCTATTATTCAAGGGTAAATCTGAGGTTTTTGGCAGGCGCAGGTAGAGAGAGAATGAGTTGCTGTGTTGCTATTTTTTTGGATTAGATGCTCAATTTTCATCTCGGGGCTTCAATGCTTTTTTGTTTTTCATTTTCAATTATTGTTCCCATTTAATTATATGCGATCATCATATAAGTATTTGGTGTATAATCCACACACAGCAGAAGCCCCTGTAGCTGTGTATAATCTGCAAATGCAATTCCACTTTTTCTTGTATAGTTTTTGGAAGAATTGAGTGCTGCCTCAATTGAGAATGAAAGTGGTTTCTCAAAGCATACTTATGAAGTGTTTTTTTCAGATATTCTCTGTTTCTGAAGAGCTTGTTAAGCTACTTACAGTATTGAGTGGTGTATTGCCTGAAAGGTAAAATTCAAATGCTCTCGCAGCCATTCATTAGACAATGTGCTGTGGCTTATTGATGATTCAAGTTCAGCCTAAACTAAATAAATATCGGATATCTGGTTATTTTGGTAGGTAAATTGTGATAATTTTGCAAATTTTGTTCACAACTGATATAGTTTGTCAATGGGTGCAGCGAGCAATTAATTTAACCTAATTAAGTGATTATCCGTTGACATGAAGTACAGGCGAAACATAGAACTAATTTAATAAGTCAAAATGCTGTTTTCAGATACTTTGCACTTGTAGGACCTACTAGACTTATAATTGATTGGGTTTGGTAGAGGCTTGAGAGATTCTCACTGTCAAAGTCAAATACGTAGAAAAATGAGATTAAAGGCGTTTGAAAAATGCAATGGAATAAAGGAAAATGAAGCTTTTGACAAGATAACTTTCAGGTGGTCGAAATCAGACTTTGCTTCATGCATACACCGCAACAGTTATTACTACCTTAAGATTTAGATAAGCCAATGAGAAACTAAGAGTTAGCCTTCACTCTCATATTTTCTTACTTATTTACAAGTTGTGTCCACAATTTTCACGACGCTCTTGCGTGTTTCATTCCTGCTTCTCAATTTCTTGTATTAATATTATCATTTCGTAAAACATGCATAGGCAAGAATATGCAGGAGTTTTTCAAAGCTATCAAGTAGGCAGGACGTATCAAATTTACTTGCTTTACAACAGATAGATTTAATGTCGGAAATGACTTAAACTTTGCTAAGAAACTCTAAGAAATTTATCTATGGAACAGCATCGTAAAATTTCTGCCATCTTTTATTGTATTTTCTGTCAATTTATAAGCCTTCACTCTTTAACTGAACAAAGGAAAAATGTGTTACAATTCTTTATTTTCCTAACGTAGAACTTTTATCATAATCTTCCTCGATAAGAGTAAATAAGCTAAGCCGTCATGGTAGCCTGAACTTTCTCTTTACATGCAGACTGAACAAATTAAATCAAACTAAAGTAAACAGAGAATCAGAAAAATAAGATGCTTTAACAAGTTCATCAAGTTATGCAGTTGCCGCCGTTCAAACTGATCTACAGCAAGTTCTCTTTGCTGCACTACCAATATCCTCAACCTGTTAAATGACAGAGAGAATGAGGAAAGCAGGGGAGATCAGCAACATAACAGGTTACCAAAGCTTTGTCCATGCTTATTTCAACTTGTTAATGTCACCACAGAATGGCAGTAAAAGTAAACTGCATATTTTATATAAAATCCAGGAAGTTCTAGCAATCAGGATAAAAATAGAATGTCCAAACTGAGTCTTTTTTTTTTTTTATTCTTTGGGAGGTGGGGGTACTAAACTGATGCTGTAATCCAAATAACAGATTGAATTAATGGGCTAAATTCGGAATACGAAACTGTGGGACAGCTATCCTCTCGAGATTTGCAACACAAGGCATGGGAACATCAGCTCCTGCAAGCCTCTCAACAGGAGCATCAAGATACTCGAAGCTTTCTTCAACAACAGAGGTGCTGTGAGAAACAGTGCAAGTTGTAAGAGAACATCAACGTGAACAAGAAGATTACACACTATAAGCAACGAATGAAAGGGAAAGAAAAGAAGATGGGTGTGAGGGGGACAAGGAAAGGAAGGATTGGTTTGATGAAAGGCACCTAACCAGATCTCAGCACCAACACCATTTTGGGGAAACCCTTCTTCAACAGTAACCAGCCTGTTAGTTTTCCTCACAGAATCATTTATTGTGGCTCTATCAAGGGGACGAATAGAGCGCAAATTTATAACCTGTGTAAACATAACAGGGCAACAATTTCTCTTTAAAAAGAGCCAATATAATCTAACCTTCTGAAATCAGGCAGTCGTATCTATTATCTAGTAGAAGAAAGCAAGTTATTATTAGTCACCTCTACGCTAACCCCTTCCTTCCTAGCTTCTCAGCTGCCTAAATATTTTGACTTTTGAGTTAGTTCCAAAAGATTAGGCAGAAAATGTTAAACATAAATTTGAAGGAAAACATTACAACCAATCAATTCCAGTTATATACAATTCCACATCAAAATTATGGTTTCTTAGTTGTGTTAAACTGTAATTTGATGGATTAAATGGAAAAGAAAAAATGAAAAAACTGATGTTATCACGTCTCTAGAAAAGCAAAATTCATTTACGATCTATCTATGACATACAAATAAGTCATCCTCATTCACACATTAAGGCAGTATCTGTGACAAATTACAATCATCCACACATTCAATCACTACAACTACGGGAGGGTACGAAAAACCTTAAGAGCATGGCCAACCATTTTGAAAAGCAGTAATAGTTACATCTTTCCCTTCTTGCTCTATCAGTCAACAGCCAAGAAGAAAACTTGTTACTCTGAATAAATAAGAAGAGCATAAACGAGCTTAAGAGTACCTTAGCTTTCCCAATTGGAAGGCAGAAACTGGAATCAAGAGCTTCTGCTGAAACTGGAAAAGTCTCACCATATCTGGGACACAGGATTGACATCAAGGATGTTGGCTTAATGGTAGCAAGCCATTCATATTGCAAAAATTCTAACCCAGAATATCATAATTCAGTTAACTACTCACAATGACTCATTTTCAAGGAAAACAACTGGGTCAGGGTCCGTTATTGCAGCCTTCAGCAGACCTCGAGCATCTTCTGACGAATATGGAGCTAGCACCTTCAAATCAGGGTAAGAACCATAACAAGCTGCATAACACTGGTTTAAAAAAAAAAAAAAAAAAAAAAAAACTTAGATTCGTCTAGCAGTTGCTTATGAACAAACACAGAACCATGCCATGTCAATCTGTATCAAAATGAGGGCAAGATGTCAAAATGGGAATGAAAAGCAAAACAAGCAGTTTAGGTTTCTAATTGTGGAACCTGTGGGATCAATATTACAAAGAAGCCAAAAATACAGAGCTAGAAAGTGAATAAAATTTTTGAAACCTACCTAACAAAACCTACAATAAATGATCCCTTTCCTTCAAAAAAATATTTATTAAAGATATGTCTTGGACAATTAATGAAACACTGGATTAAACATCACAAATAAAAATAAGAGGTGACTATACATGCTTAAAGCAAAAATTAATAGAATAAAGCCATCTGGATTGTAGTGTATGTGAATGCTGAGCACCAACTCCAGCAGCAGCACCATTTGGTCCCCGGAAAACAATAGGTACATAACTCTGACAAGCAGAATATAGTTTGATTTTGCAGCAGGATTGATAATATGATCAATGGCCAGCAAAATGAAAAAGACTATGAATTCCCATAAATTTGTTAGAACAAGTCCAACAAGTAAAAGAATAAGGAGGTAAGGCACTAAATCAAACTTAGCTCATGCTAAGTAATGATAATAAATAGAAAAAGGAAAACCATTAAACTAAAAAATAGAACCATGCATTCACATATCATGCGGATTTCATTTTATTTATAGAATCAAATTTATGGTGCGGGAAAAAGATGCCAAGACTATATTAAAACATGATTCAGATTCATTTCAACACTGCCTTTAAAATACTGGTATTATGATTTAAAACCGAAGATTACAATTAAAGAATTCTGATCGCATGGAGAAGAATGTCATAAATTCTATGACAGGCCTAAGTCCATGGAAAGCAGAACCAAACTCCAATCCCAGTAAAGCCAGCCTGCATGACAATAAAGAGTTTGATGAGCAAAAAAATTTTTCACTGACAAGTAAACAGCAGAAATCTTCAATCACATAAAAATTAGCGTGAGAAGAAACATAGTACGGGAATGACAGAAGTTCAACTAAATACTGAAACATCACATTTAAAGGATAAAGAAAAACCTCAGTGGTTGGATTGTCAAGAAATCTCTCAGGACCATACTTCTCCGAAAGCCCTTTGGTAATCTGATAGAAAATTCCAGTAAAAATCAAACAAAAGAAAAAAAAAATGAGAAAAAATGAAACAAAAGAAAAAAAAAAAATGAGATTGCAATTTTATGACACAACATTTTTGGAGATATAACCTTGTATGCACCCTGATATTCGCCAACCTGAAATACGTACAGAAAAAAAAAGGAAATTATGCATCCAAAATTTCAGTTATATGGAAAATAGATAATTGAGCAAACAAAAATTATGACCCAACATTACCTCTTCTCCCATCAAAAAGACTTTAGGATCAGCAGACATTTCTTCATTAAGTGCAGAATTCAGAGCATCTCGCACTGTCTTCTGAAAGTGGGTTTACAATAAAATAAAAATATATTGTAAAGACGTGATCTTTGCTCCTTTCTAATCAAAGATGAACTGATGATTCACTCTTAATAACATACAATGCTAGCCATAGACAAACATCAATATAAGCCATTGCAAGTAACCATTTTTGTCCTTTTCTTTGAAAACAAAATTTTCAAAGACCTTTTCTACCGAAAAATAAAAGCTGAAATCCGAAAATTACATATAAAGAGAAAAAATGGTTGTCAATTGTCATGTTGTATCACAAAAAATTTTCCTCCTTAGCTGCAGAGGAGTAATTTCGCAATGCAGGTGGTGCAAGACTAGTCTTTTGCAAGTACTGCTGCATATTACACATACAAACAAACATAATATAAAAATTGTAAATTCATTAGTTGCTAACAAACCATATAAAATCTAATTAATATAAAATATCACTCAGATTACCGTAACAGTGTAGCCTCTAGAGTTCGCTCTTTGCCTCATTATTCCCAACTTCGTCTTTTTTAATTGTTGCCTTTGTGACTCTTCAACCTGCTCTATAATAAAATAACATTAATTATTTCACTTGAGGTGAGGGTCCAATTGGTATTAAGGCTAAGCACAACTTTGTATACAATTACTATGGTTTGTTTATTCATTTATTTAGGGGCTGTTTGGTTGGCCAACTAAACACCCCTAATTGTTGATTGCCAATATGCGCGTCTTCAATTGGGAAAATTTGTGATATTTGATTGGCCAATTAAAAACTCCGATTATGGCAAAATTTCTCTTCAATCAATAAATTTCATAAGCAGCTATAAGCTGCTTTTAGCGATTGGCGATTTGACAATCGCATTTTTATACCAATCGCACATTTAGCTATCGCTTTATCAAACACCCCCTAGTTTATTGGAATTACACTGGAATTAAAACTAGCATAATTTATTTATTTCTAAAGTAGATATAATTTGTTTATAATAAATTATGCATTTATTTAGGTTTTTAATATTGTGCGTAGAAAAAACTCATGAGTTATCCTAAATAATAAGAAAATCATTAAGTAAATAATTCATGTTTGATTAATAACACGTATATATAATTTGATAATAAATTTAGATTCAATTTTTTCCTCCTATGCTTAAAATAAATAAATAAATAACACAAGTCTCCATTAAAATTAAAATAATTAGGGTCAATTTAATATTACTATTACTAATAATAAATTTTGAATAAATTTTTTAGATTAATGAATAAGAATTATTTATTGTTTGATTTTTATGTATATAAAATTAATTTAAAAAAATTCAATATGATCAAATATGAGTATATAATATTAATTTTTAAAAAAATAAATATGAATTATTTTTTAGGCCCTTAAAAATAATATCTCCTTATTTATTAATTCTTATAATCATTTTATATTTTTAAATTTTTTATGAATTAGAGTTACAAAAATATAAAAGTGAAATTGGATGTATGAGTATTTTCCACATCCGAAATGAAGAAGATAAAGAGAACAACCAATTACGAACCAGTGGCCACTTTTCTAGCAATGGGGTCGAAATTTTCGTTATCCGTAGAGATTTACTTCGAACGGGGTGGAGCTTTTTCGATTTGTCTCCCCATGAAGATGGGGATAAAAAATATTTTTTCCCCATTAGCAGGGATGGGGCGGGGACGGGGAGTGTATTATCCACCCCGTGGGGATCCCCATCCCCGGTCCCGTGGAGACCCGTTATTATTTTTAATTAATTATTATATTTATTTAATTATTCCTTTTATAAAATTATATTAATTAATAATATATATATATAATAATTTGTTCAATAAATAATTCTTATGAGATTGTTGTAGTTTATTGAAAGCACTTATTAGATTAAATTTGTTCAAGTACTCATAATTTAATGTATGCTGAATTTTTAATATTTTATTAAAAAATATTACTGAATATTTTTTATGTATTAAAATATTTATATTTTAATTATGTTTAGTTGATGTTTTGTGTGTTTGAATTTATTAATATTTTCTAAATAAATTTTTT
>CANXYC011945890.1:0-19227 GCA_948193065.1 Aleurites moluccanus | reverse complement strand
TTTTTTTATTATATTTTTATATATATTAATTTTATATCTTCTAAATATTATTTTTTAACACTATTTCTAACAACGCTCTATATATATATATATATATATATATATATATATATATATATATATATATATATATATATATATACCATTGTTCTTAAAATACTCGTTATATTTATAAAGAAATCGTTCTCTTATCCCTTAATTTTATACATAATGAGAGGCCTATGTTTGAATGTAATTACATATAACGATTCAACATTTTTCTTAAGTTTTTAAATATTTTATGTTAATATTTTTTTTATAAAAGTCATACACAATAATAAAAAGATAAGCAAAGCATTGAATTTGGAAGTTATCACTGTTAATATTATACGTATACACTCAATTATTTTTTTTTTTTTGTAGAATAAAATAAAAAATTTATTAAATATAAGCATCTATAAGGGCTTCAACCATGAACTGTATACTCTAAATCGATATAATAAGTTAATGTAATAAGAGTAATGTTACGATACCTTTGAACTGTAAAAAAAAAAGACTATTAGGTGTGTTATTATAATTATATGTTTGTTAATATATATGAAATTATTATAATGTTTTGTGTTACTGTAATTATATTTTTTTAATTAGATATGAAATTATGATAAATATTTTTTATAATTTAACTTTAACTTGAAATTTAAATTCAAAATTTCATAACAGATAAAATTCATTTATAAAATTCAATTACAAATCATTTTATTTATTTATTTATAGTATTGTAAATAGATAATCGATTTTAAATTTTTTATCTAAAAAAAATATATTTATTGATATATAATAAATAAAATAATATCATATTATTAATAAATATTTTTTTAATATAATTTTATGAATAAACCTCTAAATAAATCTCATATTTTGTCTTTTCAAAAAAAATAAAATTCTCATATTTTGTATATACATATGGCTAAAGTAGAAGTTACTTGAATCGTGCACGCGATATCAGCGCGCTTGAGATAAAATATTCCGTCAAAAGTAATAATTAATAAAAACAATAGTATTGGAGACGGCCTCAATCTAGAATCTAAAATCATTGACTAACGCTCAATTTCCGATTGACCGTTGTTCAAACAAAGTTGGAAATATAATTATTAGTTATAAGACATAATAATGAGCTTTATTATAATATTAATATTCACTTTTTACGTGGGGGACATGCATTAATAATTAATAGATATTTGATTTATATTCAAAACCAAATTCTCCAGAGAAGCAAGTCTAATAAGATAAGTTATTAAGTTGGGTAGAGTATACTCTTTTTATTTATTTTGTATATTTATCCTAAAAATAATAATATGCTGAATTTAAGGTAAATTTTATAAAATTTAAATTTTATTTAAATATAAAAATACTTATTCTTTATTTATTTTATTTTGAGACAGGATGTAATAGGTAATGAGACGGATTGAATTAAATAATACTTATTTATTTATTTATTTCTTTTTTTTTATTTTTTTAAATATATATATATATATTTAAATATCTATATAATATAATTTATATTTTATATTTTATATAAAAAATAAATATAAATTATAAATTAAATATAAAAAATATAAAAAATAAAAAAATATATAATATACATAATCAAATCGATATTTGAATGGTGAATTCAAAATAAAAAATATATTTAATCTCATCTATTAAACTGTTCGAATCGAGACGAAATTAATATCATTATCATCCCTAAATCATTCTAATTATATATTCTTCCATTTTTATGTTACTAAAAATAGCATCATCCCATTATAACTTATAACTTATTGTCTATATCAATTGAATCACATCAATTTTGAGTAGTTAATTATTAGATACCCATTCGCAAGAAACATGCGATAATGAGGCTTAATATAGTTTTTTTTTTTCAAAGGATTTATAAATTGTTATTATTAAATTAATAGTTTAGCAATACAAAATACAAAATACAAGGTATCAAGTATATAACCAACCAGGAAGGTTCTATAGATAAAAAATATTAAATTGTAATTTTATGACATAAAAATTTAAAATTTATTTCTTTATATCGATGTTTTATATATTAATAACACCGATGTTAAAAAAATAACATTATTTTATATTAATAATAAATAAAATGATATTTTATAATTTATGTTACAGGGAGTGATAAATTGAGGACTCGTTTATTGGAAGGGCTGAAAATATTTTATAAGACACTAATAATTTTTTTAATGAACTTTTTATTAATTTGAAGGGTAATTTAATTTCATAATTTTTTTATATAAAAACATTTGAAAAATAAAAAGATATTTTTGAGCTCTAAACTTGTCAGTGGTCATGGTCATATGCAGACAATATTTAGTAGAATATAATTAAAAGGAAAACAATCACCTCAACCATTGGGGGGAATGGAATTGGGGCCCAATATCAAGAGGTGTAGGCCCACACCCACAAGCTTTCTTTCCTTCTCCTTTTTTGAAGGGGAAAATTGGAATTTTCTTCTCCAATCAAAAAATAAGAAATATATATATATATATATATATTGAGAAGGTGAAGTCACCACACATAACCCGCAGGTAACACAAACAAATTCAACTTAGAAAACACTTGTATAACTTGTTACCCTTTAAAATCTCCAAAGACCTAGAACTGCTTATGTAAAGCTTCCTATTCTTCTTTACTCTCTCTTTCTCGTTTCAATCTCCTCTGCATTTCAATGGCAGCCTCCACCACCAATCTTTCTCCCGTTTATAAACCTTCTCTTTCTTTAAATTCTAAGCGTCAAATAACTGACAAAGCTCCTCTCTTTCTCCTTCCCAAAACCCTCCATAAACCCTCTTTTCCCCCTCATATTCGTAAACTCCATGTTGCTTTCTCTTCTAAAAATCCCATATCTCAAATTATTTCCGCAAATAAAAATTGCCCAGATGATTCTTCTTTGGGTTTTGAATTTGATGATGACGATAAACCTCGTGAAGAGTGTGGTGTTGTGGGTATTTATGGTGACCCTGAAGCCTCTCGTCTTTGCTATTTAGCGCTTCATGCTTTGCAGCATCGTGGCCAAGAAGGAGCTGGGATTGTTGCTGTCAATGACAAGGTTTTGCAATCTGTTACTGGTGTTGGATTAGTTTCTGATGTGTTCAACGAATCAAAACTTGATCAATTGACTGGTGATTTAGCGATAGGTCACGTTAGATACTCTACTGCAGGGTCTTCTATGCTTAAAAATGTTCAACCTTTTGTAGCTGGGTACCGGTTTGGTTCTGTTGGGGTTGCCCACAATGGGAATTTAGTGAATTATAAGAAATTGAGAGCTATGCTTGAAGATAATGGTTCAATTTTTAACACTAGTTCTGATACTGAGGTTGTTTTGCATTTAATTGCGATTTCAAAGGCCAGGCCTTTCTTTTTAAGGATTGTTGATGCGTGCGAGCAGTTAGAAGGGGCTTATTCTATGGTGTTTGTGACAGAGGATAAGCTGGTTGCTGTGAGGGATCCTTTTGGGTTTAGGCCTTTGGTTATGGGGAGGAGGAGTAATGGTGCTGTTGTGTTTGCCTCTGAGACTTGTGCTCTTGATTTGATTGAGGCCACATATGAGAGAGAGGTTTATCCTGGTGAAGTTTTGGTGGTGGATAAAGATGGAGTCCAATCACTTTGTCTAATGACACATCCTGAACCAAAGCAATGCATATTTGAACACATTTACTTTGCTTTGCCAAATTCAGTGGTATTTGGTAGGTCTGTTTATGAATCAAGGCGACATTTTGGTGAAATACTTGCTACTGAAGCTCCTGTTGATTGTGATGTTGTAATTGCGGTCCCAGATTCAGGGGTTGTGGCTGCACTTGGTTATGCAGCCAAGGCAGGTGTGCCATTTCAACAAGGATTGATAAGATCGCATTATGTGGGAAGGACTTTCATTGAGCCATCCCAGAAGATTAGGGACTTTGGTGTTAAGCTTAAGCTTTCACCAGTGAGAGGGGTATTGGAGGGGAAAAGAGTTGTGGTTGTGGATGATTCAATTGTGAGAGGAACTACATCATTAAAAATTGTCAGGTTGCTTAAGGAGGCTGGGGCTAAGGAGGTTCATATGAGGATTGCTAGTCCTCCGATTATCGCTTCTTGTTATTATGGAGTAGATACACCAAGTTCAGAGGAGTTGATATCTAATAGAATGACTGTGGATGAGATCAGAGAGTTTATTGGCTGTGATTCGCTCGCCTTTCTAGCATTGGATAGCTTGAAGAACTTGTTGGGTGCTGATTTTCCATCTTTTTGTTATGCTTGCTTCTCTGGGAAGTACCCAGTTCAGCCAAAGGGATCTAAAGTGAAACGGGTTGGTGATGGTATGGATGACGGATACACTGGAAATATTGAAGTCCTTGATGGGGCATATGTTCAAGGACCTAATAGTCTGAATATGGAGAAAGTTAGTGAGGTCCGGAAGTTGTCATCCTTGTACTGATATATTGTTTGTGTTACCTGCAATTCGTCAAATCAATGGGAGAAGACCATCCAGGGTATCGAGTATATGATGCAAAGAGTGACAGACATCTTTGATGATTCTAATATAACCTTTATATGCATCCTTGAATTAATTGAGGTTCTGCAAATAGAACTTACATAATTTTGTTGGGTCATCTAAATTTTGCAAGATTTAATTTTAGAAGTACTTGGTTTATCCTTATTTCATGCCTGGCAATTTTGTTATAAACCTCTATATTTTTTTGTCCAACCTTAAATGGTACAAGATGCATTGTAGTAAATTGATCCAGTATTTTACTGGCATCACTTAAATGATAGAGGTTCGATTACATATAATAGCAAATTGATTCACTGGCATTCATGATCTTACATTATATATATATATATATATATTGATGTGAATCATGAATATATAATGTATTGATTAGTTTTGATTATCATGCAAGAGGGGATTCTCAGTATTTTACTGGCATCACTTAAATGATAAAGGTTCGATTACATATAATAGTAAATTGATTCACTGGCATTCATAATCTTACATTATATATATATATATATATATATATATATATATATTTTGATGTGAATCATGAATATATAATGTATTGATTGGCTTTGATCATCATACAAGAGGGGATTCTCAGTATTTTTATTGGGATTCACTGGTATTCATAATTTTATATATTTTCTTTTATGCGAATCATTGAATGTAGATTGTTAATTATTCAATTAATTTAGTGAGAAATTTATATGCTTGTTACAAATTTTGTTACTTTTGAATTATACTTTCTGCATCTATACATTGGCATCCAAGATAAAAGTTGCATCATGTAATTTGTTGATAAATATAATCTGAGTTCATGATCATCATGAATCATTTACATTATTATGGTAGCTCCTCTGATTTTTATTCTTCTAACATTTTTCTAATATGACTGCTTTCTTCTTGTGTAGTACTTCATATTTTCCAATCGCTCCGAAGTTCATAGTTGTGGTCTCTAGTAGACTGTCTCTTGCTCTGTTGGTTTATTATAAGAGTGCAGAATATTCTCTTAATATAATTTGATGCATGAAGCAATGCATGTAAGGGACAAAATGTAAATTTTAGAAAATTTTGAATTAGACTTGGGCTAATTCTAGAACCCAGCTGATGCGAACTCCAATCAATTTGCTCTGAGACCCAACACTTTTAATTATGGTATGCGACTCCTTGAAAAATCAAATCAGATTTGAACTAGAAAATCTCGACCCATTGACAAATCTGTGTCAAGAACTTTGGTATAATGTTAAACGCCACAAAGTGATTAGTTTTGAGAATTTCTCATGAAGTTTATATTAATCAAAATCTGAAATGTTTTTAAATACATATGTTTAGTTAAGTATTTATAGTGACTTGGTTATATAAAAATCTTAATTTAAATTTCTTGATTAAGAATAAACTTTCTAAATCAGGACAAGCTTCTTATATAAGGATAAACTTCTAAATAAGATAAAGATAAAACCTAAATTCATTTTGGACTTTAAGTCAATATAAAAGAGGCTCAAACCTCATTAATTAAGTAATTAAAATATATTTTTTTCAATCATGGGCTAAATTAAAACATAAGCGGCTCAAAACAAGATAAATATGTTCAACATAGAACAATTCAAACTTAGAAAGAGTTGGATTGTTATTCCAACATGGTAGCTCCTTCTTGTACATGAATCATGGTCACCAAGCTTGATTTATTTTCTTAAATGCCTAGATTGATGATTGACTCTTTCTTGCAATTTTCAATAGTAGATAGATTATTACACAAGTCTTGAATAAGTCCATTTAAAATGTATTGGATCCTTGCTTTGCTTGCTTGTAGTACCTTGATTTGCATCATTTCCTCCCTCTTCAAAAGGATTCGACCTCAAATCTTCACCTATATCAAAAGGAGAAAGATCAAAAACATTAAAGGTAGCACTAATATTATACTCACCAAGAAGATTCACTTTATATGCATTGTCATTGACTCGTTCCACAACTTGGAATGGTCCATCTCCTCTTGGATGCAATTTTTTTTTTTTTTTAATTTGAAAATCTTTCCTTTCTCATGTGCACCCAAACCCAATCACCAAGTTCAAAGATTACTTTTTGTCTACCCTTGTTGGCTTGACTTGCAATTTGTTGATTTCTTCTTTCTATATTCTTTCGCACATCCTCATGCAACTTTTTCACCAATTCAACTTTCTTTTTCCCATCCAAACTACTCCTCTTAGAAACTGGTAGAGGAACTAAATCCAAAGGAGTTAGTGGATTAAAACCATAAACAATCTCAAATGGTGAATAACCTGTAGTAGAATGCATAATACGATTATAAGCAAATTCAACAAATAGCAAACAATCTTCCCAAGTTTTCAAGTTCTTTTGAATGATAGCACGCAACAAGGTACCTAAAGTTCTATTCACTACCTTAGTTTGACCATCAGTTTGTGGATGACAAGTAGTAGAAAATAATAATCTAGTTCCAAACTTACCCCACAATATTTTTCAAAAGTAGCTCAAAAACAAGTAGCTCAAAAACTTTACATCCCTATCACTAACAATACTCCTTGGAATCCCATGGAGTCATACTATCTCCTTAAAGAACAAATCAACAATGTTAGTTGCATCATCGGCTTTACAACAAGATATAAAATGTGCCATTTTTGAAAACCTATCAACAACTACAAAAATAGAGTCCTTACCCTTTTTTTGATCTAGGCAAACCCAACACAAAATCCATAGAAATATCAACACATGATTCATTAAGTACAAGCAAAGGAGTATATAAACCTTGTGGTAAAAATTTAGATTTAGCTTGTTTACATGTAACACATCTATCACATATTCTTACAATATCTCTTTTCATTTTAGGCCAATAGAATTGTTCATTTAGTGTATCTAAAGTTTTAGTAATCCCAAAGTGACTCATCAAACCACCCCTATGAGCTTCCTTTACAAGCAACTCACGCATAGAAAAATAGGTATACATAATTTATTTTCCTTAAATAAAAACCCATCCATTTTATAAAACTTACCCAATGCCACTTTCTCACATGCATCATAAACATTAGAAAAATCAGAATCGTTCTTATACAAACCTTTAATAAGTTTCAATCTCATTATTTTAGCATCCATAGCATTAATTAAGGCATACCTCCTTGAAGGTGCATCGACCACAATATTATCCTTACTTTGTTTATACTTGATCACATCTGGGAATGTTTCAATGAATTCCATCCACTCGTCATGTCTTTTGTTTAACTTACCTTGTCCTTTGAAGTGCTTTAATGATTCATGATCCATATGGATAACAAATTCCTTGGGCCAAAGGTAATGTTATCAAGTTTCTAAAACTCTCACCAATGCATAAAACTGTTTGTCATAAGTAGGATAATTTAATGATGCACCATGGAGCTTCTCGCTAAAGTAGGCAATTGGTCTCCTCTCTTGCATCAAAACAGCTCCAATACCTATGCTAAAGCATCATACTCAATTTCAAAAGTTTTAGTAAAGTTAGGCAAAGATAAAATAGGTGCCGAACTCAACTTCTCCTTGAGTAAATTAAATGCAATCTCTTGCTCTTTATCCCACTTAAAACCTACATTCTTTTTAACTATTTCAGTGAGGGATACTGCAATTGTGCTAAAATCCTTAACAAAACGCTTATAAAAACTAGCCAAACCATGAAAACTTATAACCTCAGTAATTGATTTAGGCGTGGGCCAATTTTTAATAGTACTTACTTTTTCTTCATCTACTTCAATACCTATAGCACTTACAACAAAACCCAAAAACACAATTCGACCTAAACAAAAAGAACACTTTTGAAAATTAGCATATAGCTTTTCTTTCCTTAAATCATGCAAAACAACTCTTAAATGTTCTAAATGTTCATTCGAATATTTGCTATAAATCAATATATCATCAAAATATACAAGTACAAACTTTCTTACAAAAGCTCTCAAAATATGGTTCATTAATCTCATGAAAGTATTAGGAGCATTAGTTAAACCAAAAGGCATAACTAACCATTCATATAAACCATATTTAGTTTTAAATACAGTTTTCCATTCATCAACTTCTCTCATTCTTATTTGATGATACCCACTTTTCAAATCAATCTTACTAAAAATGGAAGAGTCATGTAATTCGTCCAACATATCATCCAGTCTTGGGATAGGATGTCTATACTTTACCATGATGTTATTAATTGCCCTACAATCAATACACATACGCCAAGTGCCATCCTTTTTAGGTACAAGTAAAACAAGAACTGCATGTGAACTCATACTTTCTCGAACATAGCCCTTTGATATCAACTCCTCAACTTGTCTTTGTAGTTTCATTGTTTCTTCGGGATTACTTTTACAGGCTGGTCGGTTTGGAATTGATGCTCCAAGAACAGGATCGATTTGATGCTCGATACCTCTAATGGGTGGCAATCCACTAGGTATTTCCTTGGGAAAGATATCTTTGTATTCTTGCAATAAAGAAATAAAAACACTAGGCAAGGAAGGGTTAAGTTCATTAGTATTTAAATAGACCTCCTTGTACAAAAGTACAAGTATGATTTAATTACAATATAATGCATTCGTAATATCACTCCCCTTTGCATAAAAACTCAAGTGTTTCTTTTTTCTCACTTTCTCTTCTGACTTTTTTTGTTTTTCTTTTCCCTCATTCGAATGCACTATTTCTTTCTTTTTCTCATCCTTTTCTGTTTTTGCCACACTTTTTATACTCTCTTTCTTTTCTTTGCCCTTGACCTCACTTTTTCCACTCCTCTTATCACTTATTTGTCTTTTCAATTCATCCTCATATATTTCCCTTAGTGAGAGAGGTGCAAGGGTAATATGCTTTCCATCTTTGTCAAAAGTATAATGATTTATGAAACCATTATGTATGGTCTTTCTATCAAATTTCTAAGGCCTCCCCAATAATATATGACCAGCTTGCATAGGTACTATATCACATAAAACCTCATCTTTGTATCTACCAATAGAAAATGATGCTAGAACTTGCTTGATAACCCTAATTCCCCCACAATCATTCAACCATTTCAGTTTATAAAGCTTAGGGTGTTTTATGGTAGGTAAATTCAGTTTATTAACTAAGATGGTACTAGCAACATTAGCACAACTACCCCCTATCAATTATCATGTTACACACCTTATTGTTTACAAAGTATCTAATATGAAATAAATTTTCTCTTTGTTGATTATCTTCTTCTTCTTGAGCTTATGCATTCAAGGCTCGCCTTGCAACTAGCATTTCACCATGGATGGGTCTTGCTACTTCATCAACATCACTAGCATCTTCTAATGGTGGCATGGAATCGACATCACTACCTTCTTCTCCTTCACTAGCGGAAATAATCTCCCCATCATGTCTAGTTATCATAACTCTTTTATTTGGACATTGTGAAGCTATGTGACCTATTCCTAAACAACGAAAATATTTAATATCTCTATAACGAGTTTGAGAATCAGATTTACCTTTGTCCTTCTCTTTGTTGAATTCTTTAGAGGAGTCCGTTTTGGGCTTGAATGGAGTATTTTCTTCTTTCTTCCAATTGGATCTATATGAATTTCTAGAACCAGAAACAAACCGATTGTTGTTGCCCTTTCTTTTTAATTGCCTTTCCACCTTCATGGCAAGATGCAACATATTCTCAAGCTCCACATAATGTTGTAGTTTCACCACATTAGCAATATCTTGATTCAACCTATTCAAAAATCTAGCCATAGTGGCTTTTTGGTCTTCCTTTACATTGGCTCGAATCATTGCTACCTCCATCTCTTTGTGATACTCTTCTACACTCTTGGAACCTCGAGTAAGGCTTTGCAATTTATTGTACAACTCCCTATGGTGGAAGCTAGGGACAAAATGTCTTCTCATTATAGTTTTCAAATCTACCCTTCAATAGGTCTTTCTCTATTCCGCCTCCTTTTTTGCTTGGTGTCATCCCACCAAGTAATGGCATAATCATCAATTTCAGCAACTGCCAACTTTACCTTTTTGGGTTCGGAGTAATCATGGCAATCAAAGACAAGTTCAATTTTCTTTTCCCAATGTAGGATCAATTCTTCAGTAGAAAGTAGAAATTTTTAGTTTTATTCCCCCATTGTCTTCTTGTCTGTTTCCTCTTTTATTTCTCCTTTGGTTGACATCGACATCATCAAATTCACTATTTGAACCCTCATCATCAGTAATTTGCCTTTGAACTCTTCTAGCTTGCCTCAGAGCATTTGGATTCTACCCCTTTGTGGTCGAACCTTCTAGTCTCTCGATTTGATCGTTCATCTCTACAAATTGTAAGTTTATGGCTTGGAAGTGCTTTTCAAATGCCTCCAACTTAAAGGCAATGTCAATTGCTTGAATGTCTTTTATTTCGTTACTCATTGTGATAACCTGTAAAGAAAGTTAGGAAAGTAATATAATTTCTCACTTCACTCCCTTATGTGTTTCACTCAAGTATTTATGTCACTCAAGTTCATTCGTATTTAATGACATAGTTTTCAATGGTTTTTCTCTAGATGAGCTCATACTCATGCCTTCTACCACTCAACTCTCGTTTAAAATTCTTACAAAAACCACTCAAACGAATCCAAATAATCAAATTGCAGAATTTAATAACTGACCAAGTGAAAGTATGAAATTTTGACACAAAATTAATAAATCTAGTAATCGAAATGGACAAGGACTTCCTTGAGGGAAAAAAAAAACGATTTGATAGAAACGAAAACGGAAAGAAAATAGACGCACTAAAACTAGA
The DNA here is from genome assembly GCA_948193065.1 of Aleurites moluccanus. Lineage (NCBI taxonomy): Eukaryota > Viridiplantae > Streptophyta > Magnoliopsida > Malpighiales > Euphorbiaceae > Aleurites > Aleurites moluccanus. Next base: position 7,957 of record CANXYC011945890.1, on the reverse strand, counting down.
ATTCAATTAAACGAAAAAAGAAAAATAATTTAAACGATAAGGAATAATTAACAATAATTATTTTCGAACAGCAAAGAAGTAGAATTATGCAATTCGAAAAATTAAAAAACAAACTTTAAGAGTTTTCTTAGCTTGTTTTTGATTTCTGAGTTGAAAAATAAGATTCTATTTTAATGCTGATTTTTTTTTTAAACAAGTATTTAGCAACTCAAATAGAAAAGATAAACTCAAACGAAAATAAATGAAATGGAAAGAAAGAAATGGAAACAAACGAAAACAAGAAAACGTAGTAATAAGGTAAAATAAAGATACACAAACCTGATTTAGAGCCTAAGCTCTAATACCAAACTGATGCGAATCACAATCTACTTACTCTGAGACCCAACACCTTTACGCATGGTACGCGATCCTTTAAAAAGCCAAATCAGATTTGAACAAGAAAACCTCGATCCGTTGACGAACCTGTGTCAAGAACCTTAGTATAATGGTGAACGCCACAAAGTGATTAGCTTTGATAAGTTCAAACGATTCTTAACAAGAATCAAAACTGAGAGAATTTCTTACAAAATTTATATTAATCAAAATCTGAGGTGTTTTTAAATACATAGGTTTAGCTAAGTATTTGTAGTGACTTAACTATATAAAAACCATAATTTAAGTTTCCTAATTAAGAATAAACTTCTTAAACTATGATAAGTTTTCTAGATAAGAATAAACTTCTAAATAAGATAAAACTAAAATCTAAATTTGTTTTGGACTTTAAGTCAACATAAAAGATGCCCAAAACTCACTAATTAAGTAATTAAAATGTCTTTTTCAACCGTGGGCTAAAACAAAATATAAGCGGCCCAAAATAAGATAAATATGTTCAACATAGAACAATTCAAACTCAAAAAGAGTTGGATTTGTTATTCCAACATGATAGCTCCTTCTTGCACATGAATTATAATCACCAAACTTGATTTATTTTCTTGAATGCCTAGATTGACAATTGACTCTTTCTTGTAATTTTCAATGGTAGATAGATTATTTCATAAGTTTTGAATAAGTCTATTGATTAAATTTTTGAACTTTTGTCTTAAATAAATCCATTTAAAATGTATTGGATCCTTATTTTGCTTGTTTGTAGTACCTTGATTTGTATCACCAACTTTAGAGTGAAGCTCTATTCTAACCTTTTTTTAGGGAATATTATATAAATATACTGTTTTTTATTTTTTTTTAATTTTACGATTGTTTTTTTTCTTTTTCTTTTTACTATTTTTTGGATATATGTTTAATATATGTATAATATATTTTTAATATATATTTGATATATGTTTGGTATATGTCGTATTTTTTAAAAATATTTTTAGATATATAATATTTTTAAAAAATATTTTTTTATATGTTATATTTTTGAAAAAAAAAAAAATCTAACAGTAAAAATGAAATATTTTTTATTTTCTCGATATTTTTTAAAAAATCTCTTTTTTTTAATGAAAGTTTACCCAATTTTAAGGACAAAGTGATGGCTGAAAAAAATCATATGAAATTTCTTTTCGTAAATTTGACTCTAATTATATGTTCGAATTTTAAATTTAATCATAATTATAATTATTAATTATCATTTTTTTTAAAAAAAAATCAATTATCACTTAACCAAAATGACATGGTAAAGGGAAGATAATATGAGTTGGAATTATTATTTTTATTATTGTGAAATATTATACATAAATCATATTACAAATATCAGTTCAACACAATACCCTTAAATTAGATGTAACATCAAATTATATTTGAAGCAAATTTATAACATCTTTATTTTCTCTAAAAAGAAATTGAAATGTCCCACAAGAAAGCAAAGGGTAAAAACTTTAGATTAATTTAGTACTAACATTTCATTTTATGTTCAATTGGGCCTTATTTTAACTAACACCAACTTAAAATGGAAATTTTGTCTAATTAATCAAGAGATCATTTTAAATCAAATTGAATGTCGAAGAGAAATACAAGGAGCAAATTGAAAGTTTATTCCAAAGTAAATCCATATCAAATGAGTTGTCAACCATATTAATAAATCTAACCTTTGTTCATGAATTTAACGAAGTAGACAAATAGGCAATGAATCCACTTTCATTCAAACTGTTTAAATTGTAGTAATCAAATTCAAATTCTTTATTTTCATTAAAAAGCTTTGGCTAAAAACATTAAAAACTTTAGTTTTCTAATCAATAGATCATTTCATAACTTCATCATCCACCGAATAACACTCGATTAAATGGTAAATCATATTTCATCATTTGATAAAACTGAATAATTTATAGAATACAATGTTTTGGTATGATAAGAGGAACATCTACAAAATTTATCAGGTAACCAAATTGGCCCCTCTTAGATGATAAAGGAATCATTAAACAAACATCAATGTATGCTTGCTTATCACAACACAGAATAGGCAACGCAATTACCTAGTTCCAGAATCACCAAACGTAAAAGCCCCTGGGATTAGTCATGTCTGGAAAAAAAGATTTTAACTAAAATAACCAAGTTCCTCTACTATCAGGAAGTAGCGCCAGTTAGCCATTTTCAGCTCGGTCATAAGAATTGGACTTGTGCTTTGGTGCAAATGTGAAGCCATCTGGAACTTTTCCAAGCAACATCTCGGAGATTCGAATCTGCAACAAGGTAAAAATAAATCATAGGAATTATAGTGCTTAGAAGCTCATAATAGTATCAGTCATCAAAATATAAAGCAACAGAATACCCAGTCTGCAGCAGAATCAGAAGCCATGAGTGTTTCAAGGTCATCGCGACCATAGTAGGAGGGTGGGCGCCAGTTAATCCGTTGTGGAATGACATCCAAAAGACCAACGGGTATATATCTACATGTATAACTAAGCCATTCCAACAAGAAATTCCTAGTTGTCTCCACTCCTGCAGACAGTAAGAAGAAAAGATATCAACATTTTTTCCCCTTTCAAATTGACTCGCTGTTACCACAATTAAACTGTAGGCTACGTATATTTATTTTTCTTTTCAATGAATATACAAGCATTAGACCTCGATCAACCCATTGTTATGTAATTCAATCTGACAAACACACATGTATTTATTGTGCAAGCCTTTGAGCATGCCAAAGTGTGCAGGATTTGCATCAGAAAACAAATGTGAGCAACCCAAAAATCCCATCACCCATTACAAGGCAAAAGTGCCAGTATCAGCAGCCATAAGATTGCATCCTTTACTACTCAATGCAAGGAAACCAAAATAAATGAAAAAATGTGTACCACATTTGTTATAACAAAATATCAAAAGATAAAATTTCCCGGGTAAAATGAAATCCAAGGGGTATGGATATTAGTTCATTTAACCAGGAATGCGTACCTCTCGTATCAGAACCCCAATGTTCGAGACCAAAATGTACATAATCCTTCAAAATATCCAATCGTTCTCCAGAGCTGATGTCCCAATGCCTCTGCTCCTTGATTTCTGTAAATATCCAAGGCTGAAAATGCAATTCATGTCATTTCCAGGAAAAAAAAAACTGCCTTAAATAAGAACAAGGTCAGAAGCATACAAGAATATTGTAATATTTATAAATACCAAGTCCAAATTACTAACCTTAATTAGTGCTCCTCTAGCTATCATGGATGAAGATAGCTCCGGGCAGTCAGACTTGTGCTTGTTCCAGTCTGTATAAGAAAAGATATCCCCATTTCCTAGTACCTGGAAAGATTCCGGTGCCTTTCTAGCACACTGGTATATGTAGTCCCAATCAGCAAGTTTGCTATAGCGTTGCTGGCGTGATCTACCATGTATGGTTACAGCATTGGTCCCCCAGTTACCAATATCCGCAATTAACGTGTCAATACGATTTTTCCCTTCAAAGTAACCTGTTCGCACCTAGATCAAAAGGAAAATGCAGAGTAACTCATCCAGACCAAAAATAGGAAGAAAACTCAAATAGCTAACAGAGGACAGAGGCCAAAAGACAAGTAGGAAAACAAATGAGGATAGAAAATCATAAAGAAACTAAAGTAAAACTGCAAAACAACAAAATTCAGAAATAAAAGGTGACACTATGATAGAATGACTATAAAAGTAATGCAGATAAAATTTTTACAATAACGTTGTTAGCAGATTTAAATTAGTACCTTGACAGTTATAGGCTTATCCACTGTACCAGAAGCTGCCTCTATTATATTTTTCATCCTCGTTGGTTTTGTAAGGAGAGATGATCCAGCACCTTTGTTAACAACGATATCAATTGGGCAACCCATATTTATATCAATGAAGTCCACTGTACATTCCTGATCTATAAGCTCAACAGTTCGTGCCACAGTATCAGGATATGCTCCACATATTTGTACACCAAACAAATCCTCAGATGAATGACGTCTCAACAGTGCCCATTCTGAAGCTTGACCCTATTATCATACAGAAATTTTTATTCGGTAGTGTTGGGGCTCACATATGCATTGCAGTGTAAAAAATTACCAAGACCCTATGTAGAGTATCCCCAGAAAGAGAAATAAAATACAAGGCAGAAATCATTCAACATGCTTGGTTCTTTGCTGATGTGAACCAAAGATTGTATCAGGATTTTAAAGATTAGTCATATATTATACCATGAGCACAAAGACAAAGCTAATGAGCTATTCCATAACTAGCGAACCCAGATTGACCTAGGCCATATTATCCTTGGCAATAATAATGGGAAGTTAAAAGATTGCATTTTTTTTGGGGAAAGCTAAATATCTTTGATTGCAGGTTTTACACACAGCATAAACACTAGCAAAGTAACATCTTTTTGAAATATGCACTGCTGAATAAAAATAAAAATTGCAATTAAGATCAATAAAGAGTTAATAAAGCAGAACATGCACCTGCAAAAGATTTGTGCACATTGCCATTTCACCGCAAGTTACATCAGCTCCTAATACTTTGCAAACCCTTCGAAAAGGAAGATTTCCTACTGTGGTCAAAGGTGCAAGGTAAAGCATTCCTCTGAAGTCAATGAGCTTCTTTTCACGTGGGTGCATTTTCAAACTACTATCAATTTCTAAGAGTGCACCATCAGTAATAACTTCTAATTCTGTTTCTGAACAACTGTTCTCCAAGTCTTTCTCTAGGACACTCGATCCTGTTGCAAATTGAATTCAGTCAATTGCTTGTTTTTCAACAAAAAAAGACAATAACTTTTCGGGAAAAAAAGCTATGACAACCATTAGCTTCTTCACCAGAACATTGTTCTTCAACAACCGACTTTGCTTTCTTCAGGGGCCTAGTTTCATCAGTTGTTATTCCATTTGCATTACCCTCTACTGGCACTTCTGAAGAGCACTCCAACTTATCAGCCAAGTTATTGGCCACTTCATCACACCTGTTCTCATTAGTAACATGAGAGTCATTCACAGAAGTCTGATCAACTACTACATCATCCAGCTTTTTGACTCTTGAATTGCCAGGGCCCTGAGAGAAAGACAAAAAGAAAAACATGATGAACATTAAAAAGTGAGACAGAGTCACATAGACGCAATGCCACACCAGCAGAGCCAAACTATAAGATGAGTAAGAACTTAAACATCAAAAGTACCAATTACCAACATCACAGGTAAACGTTTTTCAGAAAAGTAAAATATAAGATAAAGCAAGTATTCAGTAGAACTGTTGCTTATGAAAATAATTGTAAATGATAGACTAAGCATGCTGAAAATTCGATCAGCTCATTCTTTTAAAGAAGCATTCTTCCAGCAAATTAGATAATTAACTCTTAAAACTTGAAGTCATGTTAACAGCTAGCTGCATTTAAAATTAATAATCCTTCAAACCATATGCTTCCACATACTCACGATCACAACAAAAAATTTCAAGCCATATACTTCTACATACAATCACAATAAATAGTTTCTTTTTTAATTATATTGATGCCTATAGAGAAGCTCTTGAAAAATTTAGGCCTGTTTAGTTATGGAAAATATTTTCTATTTTCCATCTACTAGTTTTCTTTTTCATTTCCTAATTTTCTATATTTCAATTTTCCAAATTGAAAAGAAACAAGAAAACATATTAAGATTCCTTTCCATTTAAAACTTTCTCTATTCCTCCATTTCTATTTTTATTTCTAAGATTCAATTTTTCTATTAAATATATAACCATTATTTTCCATAACTCTTTATTTTAAAGGAGGGTGAAAAACATCGTAAAGTAATTTTCCATAATATAGTATAGTTTTGGAAATTAATTTTCAAATTTTCCATTTAGAAAATTTGGATAACTAAACAACAAATTCCGGTTTTCCATTTATCGGAATAATTTACTCGAAAACAGGTTTTGTTTTCCATAAACAAGATCTTAATCCCCCTACATTTACAAAAACTTGCTCTGCTCATAAGAATTGCCATGAATAAGAGTAGCAAATGAAAACCAGATAAGCAACTGAAGAGAACTACATTAATACATCAAGAAAACAGAAGACAAAAAGAAAAAGGAAGTAGAGGATGCTGTTGCTTATTACCATAAGCCCAAGAGACTTGAGTTTGGCATCTGACTTGGGAAACTTCATCTTATTCTTCCACAAAAGCTTCTGAACATCTTTATTCAATCCATTAATCTCAGAGCTTTTCTTTTGCACATTCAAACTATTAATGACTGTAGTAGTACTATCACCATCTTCATGTGTACCATAAAATCGACAGGCCAAGCCATAAGGACAAGGTGCTTCTCTGGTCATAAACAGACATTTCCCCTCTAAATCAGCCGGTTTCTACATTGTTCATAACAATTAATCAATCACAATATTCAAAACCAGCAAAGTTTCTCCAAAATTTGATTAATAAACTAGAATTTTATTAGTTTTATTAGAAAATACCTGAGCCTTAAAAGCTTCTATATCATGGCTGAATCTGCATTTCTCGCCATAACGACAAGAACTAACATCCCCACTCTTTGCTACCTCAGAGCATAGATGCAGTGTAGACTTCTGTTCAAGTTCAATTTATTTTTAAAAATAATAATAATAATAATGTGATAAGAAATTTAAAAAAAAAAACAAAATTTTTAACTTGGAGAAGCAGAGACCTGGCGGCGTTCACGTTTGAGTTGGCGTTTGGACTTCTTCTCTTTGGCTACAACAGTTGACTGAGAAACTTTGGCATCGGAAACGGCGGTGTCGTTTTGGGTGGTTCTGGAAGGCGGAGAACGTAGAAATTCTCTCTTCACTGGAGCAATGGCTTTGGCCACAAGCTCCTCTGGTGTTCGATGAGTTCCATTAGGGTTCAGAAGTTGTGGTGGTGATCGATCGGCTGTGATGTTCGTGTATTCAGCGAGTTCAGCCTCTGACTCGGTCATCTTGGACAAGTTACTTCAGTTAGAACCAACTCAGGGGCTGTGGAGTTGGCATATATTCATTCGTACGGTCTGATATTTTAAGATGCAACAGACGGTTTAGGGTTTGGTTAAAATGACAAGGGAAAACGGCAAAGATTGTTATCGTTTTGGGTCATGGCTAAAGATTTTTCATTTAATAATTTTAAATATAGTTTTAATTTTTTAGAATTTGTAAATTATATTTGTAATGACATGGATTCGGTTTGATATATTTAACCAAACCTTCGTTATAATTAAATTTTTAATTTAATTTGATTTGATCATTTTTATTTTTTCAGTTTTAAATTAAATATTTTTTTATAAATAATTTATTTTATTATAAATTTAAGAAAAAAATTTATAAAGTGTCAATAATAAAAAAATATTTCATAAATAATTAAATATATGGCACAAAAATTATTTATTCTATTAATTAGTACATTTAAATTTTTTCTTTTTTTTTTAAATTAGATTTTTTTATTTATTTTTTGATGATATTTTTAAAAAAAATTAAATTAATATTAGATTAAATAAAGTATAAATAAAACATAACATATTTTATTGTAATAATATATATATATATATATATATATATATATATATATAT
>CANXYC011945561.1:0-12313 GCA_948193065.1 Aleurites moluccanus | reverse complement strand
TGGATCTACTTTGATACCCTCTCCACTGACAACATGCCCAAGGAAGATCACCTCTGTCAACCAGAATTCACACTTGGAGAACTTCGCATAAAGCTGATGATCTCTCAGTAGCTGCAATGTAATCCTAAGGTGCTCCTCATGTTCCTCTCTGCTTTTGGAATACACCAATATGTCATCTATGAATACCATAATGAACTTATCCAGAAATGGTCTGAATATCCTGTTCATCATGTCTATGAAGGCTGCTGGAGCATTCGTCAACCCAAAAGGTAGCACTAAAAACTCGTAGTGCCCATACCGCGTCCTGAAAGCAGTCTTTGCAACATGTTCCCCTTTAATCTGCAACTGGTGATACCCTGACCTCAAATCAATCTTTGAGAAGTAACTAGCCCCCTGTAGCTGATCAAATAGGTCGTCAATCCTAGGCAAAGGATATCTGTTCTTCACTGTTACTTTGTTTAGGCTAAGGTGTTACAGTTAAGCATATGCCTAGAGCTCATGGCCCCCTCTAGGTGGAACACTGATAAAAGAAACTATTAGCTGGGCTCCCAAAGTACACATTTGACTAATAAATTTACTCTTATTGGGAAAAGCATTATATACATATGCATATTATAAGGTCGTATAGCTTGGATTTCTCAAAGAATCATATTAGTTACAAGACCATCAACATATGAACATGAATTCATTCAAATTAGCAATTAGGTTTCATATGAGCTTGGTCCAAGGAAGGATAACCAAGTCATTCACATCATTTAAAGTGAATTCATGGAACAAGTTATCATCAATTTAATAACATCGTAGACATTTCATTGAATATGATAACAATACAATATTTCATAATATGGATATTGGATATATATACATTAGGAAGAATTGAACAATCAATTCGAAGAACAACATGCATGTGCAATGTTTATACTTATCTCAAAGCAAATTATCCTTGTAAATCCCTCAATTACTTGTGTATACCATAATCTTTTCTATTCCATTGAGTTCTCCTCTTCTATGTCAAATCCCCAAATACTCAAATTAGGGTTTTACCCAATAATGCTCATACATTATAAATTCTTATGATTCTAATAATCTTTTAGAATCCTAACATGTTTTCTAGCATTTAATCACTTATTAAAGAAAAGTAGAAGATTAAGATGAATAGCTACTATTCATCCAAAAACCTTAAATCCATATATCTTACTTATAATCTATAGTAAATGCCAATTGATGCTCTTAAATATCTATACTTAACTTATATTAATCTATTATAATCATGTATTAACTTATCTTAACTTATAATTGAGTTTTGGAACAAATACCTTGAAATGGAGAATTCTTAAGAAGTTGAAATCTTTTTGTTTCTTTGTAATTGTAATAACTAAATTGAGACCTAATTTAAAATAACTGAGTCCAAACTTAAAGAAGTCGAGACCAAGTCTAGAATAATTGAGACCATAAGTAAACCAATCGAAACCTAATGACTATAGGTTTGAACACCCTTCGGTGTTCGATTTTTTAATAAATTCTAAAGTAATATTTTGTCCAATTTTTCTTCACACACATAAATTTAGATAAATAATGAGTGAGTTAAAAATAGAATTGAGTGAAATTGGTAAAACCTAAATGCTCAAGTAGTAAATAGAAGAATAAGAAGAGGAAAAATGGTAATTTTGTAATTTTTGAGAAGTATAAGTCAAAAAGGTAATTTGACCGATAAATAAAAAAATAAAATAAAAAAATAAAATTAGAAGAGAGGTGGCCGGTCAAGTGGTTCCATAACCACCAAAATAAATCTTTTTATTTTTTCTCATATATTCACTTAGACCAAGAGTGGTATTCATTCATTCCATCTTCATTTTCTTTAATTTTTCATTTTCTAAAATTTCAATTGGCCATAAAATTATATAAATAAATATACTGTGAACAAAATAATTATCTTCCTCTCTACTTTATCTTCCATGGTTGAAAATTTCTAACCAAATTCCTTAAATTTTTATTCAATTCTTCTTAACCAAATTAACAACTCCTCACCTCAAATTTCGAGCCTTTTATCCATCAAGCTTCCTTTTTTCATCAAATTATTGGATTTTTGTTGGAACCTAAAGAAATATTTCAAGAGTTTAAAAGAGTTAAAATCTTTAAAGTAACTCCATAATTCAATTTTGTAAGCTTAATTAGTAGATTAGAGAATAAATTAGTGAAAGAAGATAGATTTTTAAACCAAATCTTTAAAATTTTGAAATTTTAGTATCTTGATAGAATATTAGAGGCTAGTTTTCAAGACTATAGAATTAGATTTTAAACATTTTCAAAGCATAAAAGTTGTAGATATGCATGTGTAGAATATATTTGTTTAAGGAAGTTTTGCCAAATTCATGTTGTGAGAGGAGATATAGGACACTGAGTGTCACTCAGATTAGGGTTTGGTAAGAGAAACCCTATTGTATTTTGCATTTTTAAGTACCTTAAGTTAAAAATCATTGAAAACTAAAATATAAAAAAATATTCCCTTATCTATTAGCTAAATTTTAGTGAAAACAAAATATCATTTGGACATCTATATATTGAGATATGAATAAAAAAGTAGAGGTTGCTCAGGGGGGATTTGTAGGACAAATTTCAAGATATAGGATAAATTTAGAAAATTCACCATAATTCGTGTAGTACCTAGAAAAATCTAAATTTTTTTATATGTTAAACCCTAATATGTATAGTTTAATTATAAAAAAGAATCGAAGCAATTGGATGAGTATAGCTAGAGATATTAACAAAAGGAACTAGGCTGCCAGAAGCCAAATTATAGAAAATTGAAAGGGACAGTTACAATTTGATTCACATTATATAGAATTAAAGTAAATTGAGTATTAAAACTATCTAATTGCTCTTGTAGCTTCAAAAGACAAAGAAAAAGAAGAAGGGCCATTGGATCATTCCTTTTGCTAATGTTAGAGTGGAAGGTTAAGTTTTGGAGCTAGAGTTGTAAAGGTGAGTATGTATATACGTCATTTTACTTGAATTTGAATCCAAATGAAATTTGTTAATGTTTCATTGTTTTGAATCCTTGAATGATTGAAACCCTAATTATTGGATGAATGCTTATTGTAACCTTGAAAATGATTGACTATGAAACTTCTTTTCAATGCCAATTGTGAACCTTGAATTAGATCCAAACCTAATATGCTAATGATAGAACTACTCACCTGATAGAGTAGGATAATAATTGTATCAGGCATCATGTATAATGAGATTATACAGAAGACCCCAGTTGGAAGGGGTGTTCTCTGCCATATAGTCTGATCAGTTGTATGAATGATAAGCATGCTACCAGCTGTAGCCTTTGCTTTTATATACGGATTGGAAATCTGTCATTATTGCAAACCATCCTTTGCTATTCCTTTTGACCAATTGAAAATATTTGGATTATTGATTGTATCATTGACCATTGTTTCATTACTTTGTTACTATACATTTCAAATGGCTCATCTGTTTGGTTTGATTATCTTTATTGTTCATTTATTTTGTAACTTTTATTTATTGAGCCTATCACTTCCCTTGTGAGCTACCTTTCTTACCCTAGCCTCACAAGTAAAATGATATATATACATTACTCACTGAGAGTTATCTCACCCTTTAATAGTTTATTTTTTTCAGGGGATCGATAGATTAGTGAGGTTCTAGCTTCCACCTTTCTTTTGCTGAGAACCAATCATATCTTAGTATAGTCTCCATTTTTTTTTTAGTTTTGGATCTTAGATGCTTTATGATTTGTAAAGAATTAAGTAACAGTTGGTTATGTAAATAATGTTAAATGCTAAACAAATGATGATTACTAGTTATATATAACTATATGTTGGTAATAACCTAATGAATAAAATTAGTGTTGATAATGCGAATAATGACTTGGGATTTTATCAAAGTTTTATTGATGAAAAATTTTCTTATGAAGTTGAGGTTATAAGGATGGGATTATTGGAAGTATAATTTTTTTTTTCTATAGGTGGTGTATTGAAATTTGTTGAGAAAGGGACTTGGTCATAAGTAATAGGAGTACAAACAAAGGAAACTTTGTCAAAAAAATTTTACAAAATTATTAATTGGGGTTCTACGGGATTAGTGGCCTAACGCCTTTCCATTCCCTAGGATCGTCATATCTCTTGAAGTGGGGCATATGACAAAGTTGGCATCAGAGTAAAGATTAAAATTTAAAATAATTAATTAAGAATAAGTAGCATAAAATATAAGTGAACTATGAAGCAATAGTAATTCCTATATCGTCAATTGTCTATCATATGTTACGTGTGTTTATTTGTGTATCGTTAACCAATAATAGATCCTTCTGCTTATTATAGTAAATGCTGCCTAGAGGACATCCTAGAGGATGAGGCAAAGGTCGGGGAGTTGCACGACAAGATCCAGTTAGATGGGGTCCCTCTCGATTTGGTAGATGATTAAAGGATGATGTAGCTTATAATGTATCACTAGAAAGAGCTAAATTTATGGAACCACCGCCTATGAGAAAAAGAGTGGATGTAGAAGGAGAAAAAATAAATGAAAATGTGAGAATGGTAAATGAGAAGTTGATGAGAGAAAATAAAGAGTTGAGAAGACAAATAGAAGAATAGAGAAAGGGAAGACAAGAACCTACACTAGCACCAGTTCCAATACAGGCACCGGATCCTGTTCGTTTTCCACGTGTGGTACCTCTTCTGAGGCCTGTAATTAGACGTAAGGCTCAAAGAGCTATTGATGAGAGTGGTATTTCTATGTTCAATTTTTTGAAGCTAGGACTGCCTGAATTTAGAAAAGAGCAGAGAGATGAGCCTAGTGATTTCCTAGAGCAGGTAGAGAAAGTTGTGATAAGATTACCCTACTCCAACGCTCGGGCTATTGAGTTAATTGGGTTATTACTGAAGAATAAAGCTTGGGCTTGGTTTTCAAGGTATTTAGAAGGCATATTATATGGTGATAATCCTCTGAGTTGGGAAGAATTCAAGAAATTGTTGATGGATGAGTTTCTTACTGAGGGAGAGAAAGATAGAAGATTGGTTCAGTTTGAAAGACTAGAGCAGGGTAGTATGAGTGTACAAAAATATGCTGACGAGTTTCAGAAATTGACAAAGTGTGCAAGGAAGATTATTCTAGATGAGGCTACAAAGATTATATAATACCCTAGAAAAGCCTACCATAATTGAATGTTAATATAATCAGTAATTGATTTGAAATCATTGAAATAACTAAAAATAATTTTTGAGACACAGTTAGAACGCATATAAGGTACTGTCTCGGAAAATGTTGGTGTTAATAACACTGCCAAGAAAATAGCAGTACGGTTGACATATGAATTTTTTATTCTGACTAGGGGTAAAGAAACATATAATTTTATATGTAATTATAGTGAAAATAAAGAGGTGAAAAATGTTTAGGAACACTGAAAAAGTAAGTAATGGCAAAATCATAAATAAGTGGAACTTTAGGGGTATAGTGAGAAATCAATTGTCCGTGTTTTAGAATGGCTCTGAAACTATTTTTATAATAAAGTATAAATAAAAATAAGCTATTTGAGTTCCCACTTTGAAATTTAAATCCCAACGGAATTGTCAGAATAAATTACAGAAGAAGTTGGGGTCAAAGTTTAATTTATGAAAAGTTTAAGGACTTAATTGTAATTTGCCATTTTTAAATTAGTATATAAGCATGCCTTAGGAAATTTTGGCCATTCTTCTCCTTCTTCTTTATGTTGGCCGAACCATTTAGCTTCATTCCACCAAAGATTTCATCAAATTTTCTAAGAAAAACCTAAAGAAAACTAGAAAATCACCTTTGTTTCATTGATTACATTAGTTTGGTTGGAAAATCAAAGAATTTCAAGAACCATTGGCTTGTGATTTTTGGGTGGAACTCAATATCAAGGTAAGGAAGTGATTTATTTGGTTTAAAGGTTGATTTGTATGTTTTAGATGTTAAATAGGATGGGTATTGTGCTTAATTGCATCAATTGATGCATTTGGATACTTTTCCCCAAATTCCAAACCCTGAACCTATGTTATATTATTTGGATATTTCATTTTATGTTAGTTAATGTTAATTAAGATTATAATATACTAATTGGACGCTAATGGATTAATTATTTGTGGTTGGTTTGATGCAGAATACAAAGATGTGGAAGATTGCCCATTTTGCCTCTTATATGGGCTTTGGTGGAAAATTAATTTTCTTAACTCATTTGGAGTGTAAGGTGAGTTTAATATGCATCATTTAACATATCTATAGCATTGAATTGATGATTGGAATTCTCCTTTGAAAGCCCATCTTTGGCCGAACCACCTAGCACTACTCACTCCATTGATTTTTGCTTGTTTTTCTTTTGGAATTCCATACCATTTTGATCCTTTTAATTATGCTAATTGTTGGCAAATTAATGTTTTTCATGTTGCCTATAATGTGAGATGTTTGCTGATAATATGGGCAATGTCAATATTGCACCATAACCTAGCCAATTTGTCCATTCTTTGTTGCACACCAAGTGTTTGATGAAATGTCTAGTTCATTTTGATATAGGCCTATCACTTGTTCATCCATAGGCCTACCATTTGAATGCCATTGTTGCCAACGATATTGGCATGCCAATTATGCCAACCTTTTGTTCATGTATGATCAACCTATGTTCCATCCCATTGTTAGTTGCCAAACCTATTGCCATTGTATATCTACTTATTATTGCTAATCCATTGTTAAATTGCAACTTGAATTGATTGATATTGAGTTATTGATATTTGGTGTTACCATTGTTGTATAATGGTATCTAATGACTTGTTCTATACCTATTATGACTCAAATGTGATTTAACAGAGCTACCGCTCCGACAGGGTAGTGGGTACATACTGTCGGCAATATGTACATTATATAATGATACCCTAGCTGGGAAGGGTTAACAGTCCTAGCCATAAAACCTGATCAGTCTTATGTTTACTGATACATGATGGATACATGTTATACACGTTTCATGGCCCTTTATCTATCTTATCCATGTGATATAATCCCATTGACTTGATTATTACTTCTGCAATCATCTACTGTAATTTGATATTGTATTCTATCATTCTTAAGCAAACCGAATATTACTATTCATCTGCCTATCATTTATTGATGTTTCAGTCCTTATTTATGATCAATGCATATTAAATTCACTGAGTATCTTATATGCTCACTCTTTCATTGTTTCCCCTTTCCAGGTGCAGAGTAGGTATGCAGATTCCTGACTGTTGCTTCCCTAGGAATTCTTCAGTGTCATTAGCAGTGTAATTATTTAAACACTATATTTTTGTATGTATATATTTTTAGTAGCTCCATGGGTTGTGTAATGGCATAAATAGATTATATTTATGTATGTATGGCATAATATGGAGTATAATTAATGTTATAGCATAAGATGATGATAGTTACAGCAAATTGCAGTATGAATTACAAACAAATTATAGAATTCTAAAATGAATAGTAACTAAGTAATTAAATAATAAATTGATAGTAATTGATGATTGTATGTGATACTGGGTTCTACGGGTGCCGATCACCTCTGGCATCTCTTGCATTCTAGGAGCGTTGCGTTCTGAAATCGGGACGTGACAGATTAGCCATTTTAGTAGAGGATTGCATAAATCCCTGAATAATTCCTTATTGGCTGTGGAGTTCACATCTTTGACAAATTTGATTGATAAGGCTACCCAAATAGAGTTAAAATATAAAAAAGAAAGAGCAAAAAGGGAGCAAGGAAGGAAGAGTGGTAATAGAGGTCAGAAAAGTCAAAGGAAAACTGGAGGGCAAAGTATACAGTCTAGACCTGCTGAGAGTATTTATAGACCTCCATCGAGCTAGCCAGCTATTATTATTAGTAGAGGATAGTTTAGATCTGATGCAGCTTCATAAGCTCCATGAGTATCCGCTAGTGTATCCAGAGCAGATAAGTCATTACAGGCTATACCAACTTGTACTAGGTGTGACAGGAGACATCTCGATGTTTGTAGATGGAAGACAGGAACCTGATTGAGGTGTGGCCAGCAAGGCTATTTTATTAAAGACTGTCCCATCATCAAAACTCAGCAGGGAGCATCATCAGCTTCACAACCTACTGTTCAGCAGAATCAAGGCACTTCTAGAGCACCTATAGGCAGAGGTAGAGGACAAGGTCCAATAATGAGCTCATCTTAGCTACTAGATGCTAGAGGTTAGGGCAGAGTGTTTGCCCTCAATCAGCAAGAGGCCTGATCATCAAACAACACTATGGGAGGTACAATTTTTATTCAACATGAATTAGTTAATGTACTTATTGATTCGGGCATTACACATTCTTTTGTATCATCATCTTTTGCAAAGAATTTAGGAAAGGGTAGTTGAGAAATGCAAACACCCTTAGAGGTTTATACTCCCTTAGGTAGAACAGTAATGGTGGATCGTGAGTATAGTGATTATATAGTAGAGATTAATGGAAAAAAAATTTCTCGTGACCTTGATAGAATTGACTGTACTGGAAATGGATGAAATTTTGGGAATGGATTGGTTGTCACTACATCATACTACCATTGATTATTTTGGGAAAAAAGTATAATTTAGAATTGAAGGGCAGCTAGTCTTTGTCTTTCATGGTGAGAAGGATAGCAGTTTAGACTGTATAATTTCTGCTACTGCAGTAAAGAGACTTCTAAGGAAGGGATGCCAAGGATACTTGGCTAATGTAGTTAATATTCAGGTGAATGATAAGGGGTTGGACCATATTCCAATAGTAAATAAGTTATTGGATGTGTTATTTGAAGACTTGCCTGGATTACCACTAGAGCGAGAAAATAAGTTTGAGATTGATGTGTATCTGAAGACTTATCCAATTTCTATTCCATCTTATCGGATGGAACCTACAGAGTTGAAAGAGCTGAAGGTGCAGTTGCAGGAGTTGTTGGATAAAGGCTTTGTTCGGCATAGTAGTTCACCGTGGGAAGCACTTGTTTTATTTGTGAAGAAGAAGGATGGAACACTCCGTATGTGTATTGACTACAAGCAGTTGAATAAAGTGACTAAGAAGAATAAATATCCTTTGTCTAGAATCGATATCTCTTTGATCAGTTGCAAGGAGATGGTCATTTTTCAAAAATTGATCTTCGATCAGGCTATCATCAATTGAGAATTCAAAAAGAGGATGTACCAAAGATAGCTTTCCGAACTCAATATGAGTATTATGAGTTCTTGGTGCTACCATTTGGGTTAACTAATACTTCAACAACATTTATGGATTTAATGAACTGGGTATTCAAATTTTTCTTGGATAAATTTGTTATCGTGTTCATAGATGACATACTTGTCTATTCCAAGATTTTTGGCAATTTTAAGAATTATCTAGAACTAATAGATTGTTTTATGTAATTTTTAATACTTATGATTAAGCCCCTCAATTTTTATTATTTACAAATTGAACCCAAAACTTTTAATATTTATACTTTGACCCCAAATCTCACTTTTAATACTACTACTATCTTTCATATTTTGCATTTCATGTGAGTTCTTGGTTCCATAAATTATTTGATGAAATTATGTGTTTAATTATGTATTTTATGTATAAAATTAAGGTTTTAGGTACTAAATTGTTATTTTATGATTAACTGTCTAATCAGGTGTTATAAAATTAACTATACTAATTATAGGATCCTATATATAATTATGAAAAATTTTGGGGTGCTACAAAACCCTACTAATATAGGCACAAATTGTAGACACCGAATTTTAGTACACTTTGAGTTTGAGCCAAAGCCCAATGTTGAGGCATTAAGTATTGAGATGCAAGATGAAATTGCTCATTAGGAAGTTGTTTTGTTTTTTACATGAAAAAGGATTGGTGAGGTTGCTAAAACATTGAAATTAGCAAATGAGGATCCAAACTAATATTTTATTTTTAAAAGTATTAAAATATCATTTAAATGAATTTTGAATGATTTTAGGCCAAGATCGGAGGTTCGGAAGGGAAATCAATTGCACAGAAAGCAGAGGGGCTCGTGTGCAGCAAGGTCTACAAGCCAGTGCTTACCCTAGATCATCAATTTGAGAGGAAATTGTGGACATGTAATACCACAACAAACATAATAGTAGATAGTGGATTATAGAAATTGATAAAGTATTAATATAAGTAAGAATTGGGTTCAATTAATTACTAAAATATACAGAGAATGGTAAATAGTAACACTCAGGAATTTGAACCTCAATCGAGTTACTTTTGTAACACTGTCCCGGAAAATATCGGTGTTAATTATACCATCCGAGGAAATAGTAGTCCGATTGATTTAAGAATTTCTGACCCAGACTTGAGGAGATTAAGTTAGTTAATTTTATGTGAAATTATGATTAAAAAAAATAATTGAAAAGCCTTTGGGAATATTGAAATTTTAAAGAGTGGCAAAATCATAAATTATGACAACTTCGGCAGCAATTTTGAAAATTCACAGTCTGGGATCCATAATTAACCCAAAATCATTTTTAATAAATAGAATAGCTCAAAATGAGCATTTTCATTTCCATACTGAAGGTTAATTCTTAATAGAATTAATAAAATAAATTACATAAAGTTTTGGGATCAAAATGCAAATAAAAAAAATTTTGGGCCAAAGTGCAATTAAGTAAAGTTATGGGACCCACCTTTTCTAGAAAGGAGCATATGTGGCTGGCCATGATATATGATGGAGAGAATTTTTGATATGAGATCATTATTTGGTTATTAAATAATATGAAGGTTTTATGTTAAATGTCATAGGAAATTGCCAAGTAGATAAAATTTAGAAATTTCCATTGTTTCATTTCTTTTTATTTACTTGGTAAATAAATAGATGAACATAGCTAGCTATTCAAAGGAGTTGGCCAAACCACTAATGGAAGAAGCAACCAAAAATAGTTGTTTAACCCTCCCAAATAAACCAAACCAAAATAGATAGAAAATTGAAGAAGGAAGAAGATTAATGGAGAAAAACTAGATGGAATTTGGTATTCAAGCTATTTGGTGGAACAAAAGGAGGAGAAATTCAATGGTTCAAGTTTAAGGTAAATTTCCTAAACTTCAGTTTTTAGTTTAATTTAAGAGTTTTATGGTTTGATTTGGTAAATATTTGAGCTAATTGAGCTAAAACGGTAAAGAATGGACTATGGTTAAAAGGGGATTCTAAAATTATTTTAAGACAGTAAATTGTAGGCAGTATTTTGAATGTTTAATGAATGAATTTGAAGCTTGTTAAAATATTAAAGTTGTAGATAAATATTTTAGTTAGATTTTTATAAAAGAAATTTATAAAATTTGAAGTGAGGAAAGAGTTATTGAGTAAAAACTGTGACTGGCTAGAATTAGGTTTTCTGGAATTTTGCTACTATATTTTAATTGTATAGAATTATAAAGATAGAATTAGAAGAATTTTTCAACATAAAAAGTGTTCCTTTATGTGTTATATATAGTTCTCAAAAAGGGTTTTTCAATTGGATTTTTGATTTAAGAGATATTGAGCTATAAGTGTAGACTGCCAGAATTGACTGATAAAAATAACATAGGCTACTGAGTTCTATAGAAATGAGGACCTTAAATTTTGAATTACAGAAAGTGTTAAACACGAAAGATGTTCATTTATATGTTATCTAAATTTATAAAATCGTTTTGTAATTGGATGAATACAAAATTAATTATAGGCATGGAAACAGGGTCTATTCGGACAAGAATTTTAGGATAGTAGTTTAATTTTGAAAATTCACTAATAATTATGAAGTGAACCAAATAATCTGAAATTTGGATATATTATAATATTATATGTCTATTTTCAATAGAAAAAAATAATTACGGTAATTGATTAAGTATAGATTGAGATGTAGATAAAACAGTACGGATTGCTAGAATAAGATTGCAGGCAGAATGCAGATTGCAGGGCTGGTTGTAAGACTAAGTTTAAATTAACACTATAAATTATGTAGTAATGGCAATAAGGTGAATTTTGGATATGTTAGATCTTGATATGTATAGTTTAAGTAGGAACAAGAATTGGAGAAATTGGATAAGTGTAGAAAAGATATGGGTAATGAAACACTGGCTGCCCGTAAAGAATTTCACATAGAAAAACCTGAATAATTTGAAAATTCTTAAGAATTTCTTTAATAAAAGTATAATTAATGTAATTTTATGTTAAATAGTATCTAAATGGAAATTAATTGAATATGTAGAGTCAAGAATGAATAAAAGACAGTGATGAGTACCATGAGCATTTGAGCAATGAACTAAGAAAATGGAATTGGAAACGAAAAGAAAAAG
>CANXYC011944805.1:0-12262 GCA_948193065.1 Aleurites moluccanus | reverse complement strand
AAAAGACTGAATTTAACAAAAGAAGAAGAAGAGAAAAATCGTGAAAAATTCGCTACTGGGGGTTGTTGGGTTTAAATAGACACTGCCCCAGAAATACGCTAGCCAGCTCGCCTCACCAGACCTGCCTCGGCAAAGCTACCTCGCCTAACCAGCTCACCAATCCCACTTCGCATTTCCCAGCTCGCATTTCCAGCTGGCCAAACTTGATCCGGCAATGCTGCCTCGTACATTCCAGTTCGCATATGCTACCTCGCGTATGCTGCCTCACCAGACTCTCCTCGCAACTCTTCCTCGCATATGCCACCTCAGCAATGCTTCTTCGCCTCTTCACTTCTTCGCTTCTTCATGAACTGCCACTTTGCACATTCTCTTTCGCATCACTCTTCTTCGCATAATGCCATCTCGCCTTATCCTCTTCGCCAAAGCTCTTCGCCTTTCCTTTTCGCCAAAGCTCTTCGCCTTTCCTTTTCGCCAAGGCTCTTCGCCTTTCCTCTTCGCCAAAGCTCTTTGCCTTTCCTCTTCACTAAAGCTCTTCGCCTTTCCTCTTTACCAACTGCCACTTCGCATTGCCATTTCGCAAAATGCCTCATCGCATTATGCTGGCTCGCCATAACAAATTCTTCTAAGTTCAATTTCTGCCTGAACATCCCACACTTAGCCAGCTCGCAAATGAGCTACAATTATCCAAACTTACTAATTCTTCTTATCACTTAAAATCAATATGTAGGAGCACAACATATCAAAATTTCAAATAAAAATAACCAACACATAGACTATAGTGACTCTCCAAAAGTCACCCAAACTTGCTGCCATAGAATCTAACCGAACAACACTGAAACAAATCACTCTCCACTGAGATATACTTATCCAAAAATTCTGAAATTTTATAATCATCATCTCAACATACAAAGTAACATTTTTCATGTTCACAACTTTAGCTAATTCTACCTTAGTCATTTCCAATAATTCCAAACAAACACTGCATCCCTGCAGAAACTCTTAACCAGACCAGCCGGACTCAAATAGACACAACTCATAACACACACAGAATTTAGACAAACCATTTCACAGAATTATAACTAAGACATAAATTAACAACTTTCATGTTTTGCACTTTACTAAATTACGTCTTTAAGAACATAAAATGATCATCTCAAAATCCTGCTGTATCAATAATCAAAATTTCTGAAATTCTCAACATTCTCATTAAAAATTTAATAAATTCTCCAAACATACAAAATCAATAAAAACACTACAAAAATAGCAGATATTACACTATCCATAACAAATCCCTTTACTCTTTCCCTTACCCATATTTCTTGTATTTCTCTTAATTTTTATAGCCCTTCTTTGTATATTTTCACTCTCATTAACAGCAACTCCATCACTTACCCCAACCACACTGCTAATCCCATCACTGAATCCTTTTTCATCTCTCAACCCAACCATATTACTAACTTCAGGTTCAATACTCACCCCAACCCTTACATTATTGTCTAAATGTTTGATATAAACATTTACAAAATGTTGGTTTTCTAGACTATATGACATTGCTATTATGTCATTATCACTGATTAATTGGCAAAGACCATCACAGTAGCTATTATAAGGTCTTTGCTAATAATACAACACATCTCCTTCTAATTTACATTTAGTGAGCATATGCTGTAATTCTAACATAGATAACCTATCACTAGAACAATAGTCAAAATTGTCTATTGACCCATTAAAGTACCCTGATTCCCCTAATTCCCCATTATGATGCAAATGTATACTAAAAAAATCAGAGTTTTTAGCTGCAATAAAAGACAAAACACATAAAAGAACAAACATCAGGTCCAATTCTAATACATACAGGTCCACAACTGACATAATATTTTTACTATTAAATAAAATTAATAAAATACAACTAACAGAATAGTATTCATACTTAATACTATAACCATTTTCCTTTAGTACCTAACAACCATACACCAACACCCCTCCGTTTAAATAACCATAAAACCCCTCTCATATATTTTCAATAACCCTCTCTCAAATAGCAAACCCCTATGTTAATTTCAAATTCCATATCAAATTTTCAATATCCCTTTGACAATTTACAAACCCCTCTGTTAATTTTGCAAAACCGTTACTCATTTTCAAAAACCCCTATAAATTTTCGTAACCCATATTTCAAAAGAAAACCCTAAATCGAGCACACCCCAAAACACAAAATCTTTTGATTATAACACAAAAATGATTCAACAAAATCGCATCAAACACATGAAAAATTCATCCACTAAAAAAATCATAAACCTAAATCGACAAAAATAATCACACTTACAGTAAATGGGAGTATGCTCCTCGGGGTTTCTACGAATCCAATCCATAGAAATACTAAATGTGAAGTACTTCTTCTACTCCAACAAATACTCAAACATCAAATATCTCAAATATGGAGCCGATTTCTAGTCCAGTCTCTCTCTATTAACACGAAATCAAGCAAATCTCTCTCTGTTAACACCAATTCAAAAAGAAAGATATAATATGAAGATTTACAGTATGATTTTCAGAGAGAAAAGAGATAGTGAACAAGCGTTTGAAGTGATAGACACGAAAGAAGAGAAATTTTTTTATTTCAAAAATTTTACTTCTCTCTCCGACACATGGCAACCATTCGTTGGCCAATAAAATAATCAACAGTAAAAATGACCCCTTTTTTGTTAACAGAAGATGTTGACGTGAACACCCAATCAGCTGTCTTATGCCACGTGTTGCTTACATGTATCTGACGTGTCCATCCTAGTTATCACAAAATACTGACATGACTGTCACGTATTTTGTTCAGGTCAATAATCTGATAAGATACTATCCGGTGTAACAATTTTAGCAATTTTTTTTCCGGTTAATCATTGAAATAGAAAATTATTAAAATCTTAGTAATCACTGATACTAATTATCTAAAATATTCCATCTTAGTCATCACAAAATACTGATATGACTGTCACGTATTTTGTTCAGGCCAATAATCTGACAAGATACTATCTAGTATAATAATTTTAAAAATTTAATAATTTAATGATTAATCGATAATTTTTTTTCGATTAATCATTGAATTAGAAAAATACTTAAATTTTAGTAATCACTAGTGCTAATTATCTGAAATATTCACAAGGAATGACATCTATGAACACTTTGGGAGCGGACCCATAGTGCACGCGTCTCCTTAACTGGCGTCTTGCCCATGGTATGCGATAGTCAGTTACGTCATGGGATGCGATAGTCTGTTGGCAAGCAAAGATTTCGCGGAAGTCCCGAGAATTATTCAAACATTATGTGAATGCCCCTTTGTTGTAGGCCTAGATTCATGAAAAGCCTAGGCGCCGCATGATTATGGGCTACAAAGCTCTGGCCCTGTTAATCACTCTCCAAGTACTTGTTCTCCCAAAGTAAGAACGAGAAAAATTATGAACTACCTTTCTTGAAAGGATTGATGTTTTAAAAACTATCAAGCTTCGTCAATTAGCTCCCTTGTCTGGATGTGAATTGAGCTTTCTTAACACTTTTTATTTTAAATTATTTGATAATATATCAAATGTATCACTTAAAATTCTTAATTAAATTAATATTTACTGAAGTGAGATATCCTTGCAGTTCATCTGAATTTGCAGACAAGTAGAAATTCGGTAAGAAAGAGACCCACAATTGAATTTAATACATGGGCATTATTACGTGTCATTACCCAGTGAAGAGGGATGTTCCAAACATTTTTTTTTATATAACTGTAAAAAGAAATTTTGAAGAGGGACCATAATTTCTTCTCCGCAACTGTTTCCATGAGTCAAACCTTTGACCTGCAATTACAGAGGACTACTTTCATAACACCGATTCATGACTTTCTGGTCAAGAAGCATATTGCCCCAGGGCTCGTACTCAGACAGCAGCAGCCTACAAGCTACAATTTCTTTACTTCAAAGTTCACAAACTCCTCTCAAAGAACTCCCAAATTCTTTCTTCCATGTAAATCCGGTCTCTATGCCGGCGTGGCATGTGACGCTCGTCTGGGAAAATTAGTAGCTCATAGGGTTTTCCAGCCGATACTAGTGCATTGACAAGCCTTGCAGTGTGCCTAAAATGGACATTTTCATCTATCATGCCATGCACCAATAATAACTTACCTTTTAACTTTTGCACATGATGCATTACAGAGCTGTGCTCATAACCACTTGTATTCTGAGAAGGCAATCCCATGTACTTCTCAGTATAAAATGTGTCGTATCCATCCCATGAGGTCACAGGTGCACCAGAGACAGCACAGCGGAAAACATCTGGATATCTGGCCAAGATCATAGCTGACATATACCCCCCATAGCTCCATCCATACAACCCAATATGGCCAGCTTTTGCTAGACCTTGTTTGATGAGCCATTCAGCTCCAGTTAGCTGATCCTCAGCATCAATACAGCCAGCGTTGTATTTGAGAGAGCCTTCAAACTTTAGTCCACGTCGAGCACTTCCTCTATTATCTAACTGTAAATAGCAAAGCAGTCAATAAAAGATCCTTTTCTAAAAACCAATAATTACATGTCATGTAAAAGCAAGTTTCTATTTGTGCCATAACAAGTTCATAAAATGTTGCCAAACATGCATCTCAGGCAACAAAACAAATTCCTAATTGGTTTTCACATTCAAGTTTCAACAGCTAAAACTATTGTTTTCAAAATCGGACTGGTTAAAGAACTGGTGAAGACAGAAGATTAGAGAGTCAGAAGTTCGACCGGAGTCAAACTGGTTAAATCGAGAAAAAACTGATATACATATATATGTATATATAATTTGACATTTATTATATATATGATGAAAATAAATATAATTTGATATTTATTATTTTTGATTAAAAATAAAAAAAAAATAAAAAAATTTATAAAAAAATTAAAAAAAAGTACAAAAAATTCTGACCCACTCGAACAGAAAAAATTGGCCCAATTCGACTGGTTCACTGGTTTTTGAGAGACGGTTTTTTGAAAGTTGACCAGACCGATTCTTGGTTCGATTCTTGATTTTTTCAGTTCGACCAGCTGATTCAGTCCGATTTTAACAATAATGGCTAAAACATCTTATTTTCTGTTGCACGAATATTCAAACAAAAGAACATGGAATGATGCCCAAACAAGCACCTAACCAAAAGAATACAAGCAAAGTCCAGAAAAGT
This sequence comes from Aleurites moluccanus, assembly GCA_948193065.1. NCBI lineage: Eukaryota > Viridiplantae > Streptophyta > Magnoliopsida > Malpighiales > Euphorbiaceae > Aleurites > Aleurites moluccanus. The sequence continues at coordinate 7,068 of CANXYC011944805.1, read as the reverse complement.
AAGTTTCCATCATTCCAACAGCAGAATACTGCACTGAATAAAACAAATCATGAACACACTAATTAAGTATTCAAATGGGGACATATAATGGCACTCAGAGTGCAGATGTAGTTTCGGAGAACAAAGTAAAATATTCTGATCAGTAAATGACAAGAAAAGTAAATCAAAACAGTAAAATCAAAACCAAGTGAACATTTAAGGATGCCTGTGTCAAGTGAAAAAAGCTAACCTTCCATACTAGAATGCCTTTGCTCCGTAGAAATTGAGCTCTCATGTCAACTGTATTTGACCAAGAATCACAAACATACTGTACACAGGGGCCACCATATACACTGATCAAGGTTTTGTATGGTGGCGGTCCAAATTTTGTGAGGTCAGGCTTATATAAAGCGCCATATAATATGGTCCCATCATTTGCCTGTACCTGAACTATCTCTGGAGGCTCAAGTTCAAGCCGTTTAAATCGTGGAATAGTGAATGGCTGTTCATACAGAGGCATAATTACACTTCCATCATGCAAGGAGCAAAGCAAAACCCTAGGGGGAAAGTCAAGGGAATCGTGAATATCAATAAAATTACACATGTGGTGATCAAGTACAACCACATGTTTCCCCTTCACATGTGTTAACCTCACTGGGCCAAGCAAGTTTTGGTTGCCATCTGGATACAAATTAGCAAAGTAAAGGTTAGATTCCAAAGGTCCATCTAGAGTTGCAGTAAAATATACAAGCCCTAAAGCCTCATTTACGCCAGCAATTTGCTCAACCATCCATTCACCTTGAGTGATAGGTCCCAAGCACGTGCCATTTGCATCATGGAGATACAAATGTCTGAATCCTGTTTTTTCACTTGCCCAGATAAATCCTCCAGAGTATTTAGTGACACTTTTATCTAAAGGAGTGAAGCAATCATGTAAATTAACCCATATATCTTGTTCTTCCACTAATATAACTTTTTTTTGCCCTGTCTTAATATCAAACTTAAGGATCTTTAATTTGGAGTGAGACCTGTTCAGAACCTGAGCTATTAGAATATTTCCATGCATCCAATTGACTCTGGCCAAATATTCCTCCTCATTGTCCAGTTCCTCTGATCCTCCACATGCAACATCCAACCAAATGATAGGACCCCCAGCAACAGAAACTACCCCAAGGCGAACTTTGACATTTGAAGCTCCTGCAAAGGGATAAGCATGGTCTTCCTGTGCCTCTGAACCAACAGAGCTTTTACCTTGGTGCATAATTCTAAAAAGAGGTATCTCAGATGAATCAACTTGTGTGAATGCAATGAATTTGCTGTCAAGAGACCACCAATATCCATTCTTCCTATCCATTTCCTCCTGCAATCAATAAAATTAATACATATATATATACATACATGCATACATATACCATGACAAGGATGGACACTTTAGGAAACTACACCAAAAAGGTTATCAACAATTAAGAAGCAAAATGATCAATGTACAGATTGCTGTTATCCCATAGCATATATATTAATTTCAGTATATACTTCCGTATCTGCTTTTCTCATCAAGAACCCTTAATTTATGTTATGGCATCCCAAAAACTCCTCATAAGACCTCCGGAATAAGACCTCCTGATATGACCCCAAGTAGGGTCTTGTATATATTAGATTTTGATCAATCTTTATCTAATTAGTTTTAGTATAATATATTTATGGATTGTATATTTTATATTACAATTAAGTCTATTAGTGAGTTTTGGATTTGTTTTGTATTAGTTTATAGCCCAAAATTAATTTAGGTTTTATTTTTATCTTATTTAGAAACTTATCCTTATCTAGAAAGATTATCCTTATCTAGGAAAGTTATTCTTACATAGGAAATTATTCTTATGTAAGCTCCTATGTAAGAATAATTTCATATCACCTCCTATGTTGACTGTAGCTTTTCTAGATAAGAATAATTTTCCTAAATAAAAATAATTTCCTATGTAAGAATAATATTTCTAGATAAGGATAATCTTCCTAAATAATGATAAGTTTCTAAATAAGATAAAAATAAAATCTAAATTAATTTTGGGCTATAAACTAATACAAAACAAGTCCAAAACTCACTAATATACTTAATTTTAATATAAAATATACAACCCATAAATATATTATACTAAAACTAATTAGATAAAGATTGATCAAAATCTAATATGTACAAGACCCTACTTGGGATCATATCGCCTCCAGTCTTTTAAGTATTACAGCCAACATCTCCAAATTATGCCTGGAATATGGACTCAGTTAATCCTAAAAGTTGCATTTGACCAAATACCAGAGTTTTCAGACATCCATAATGGAGAAAATGATCAATCATCCATTTTTCTTCCAACGTAAAATGCATATACTAAGTATTAATCACAAAACTTCATCTCCTCTCTTCATGAAAATGTTCATCAATAAAATTTTCCCAAGAGCTCCTTCTTGAGCAAAAAATCACACTTTTAAGGGCTGGAAAGGAAAACTATTTGCAAAGCATATGGTACCAAAGTTAATATTTATGTGGAGAAGATAAAGGAAATAATTGTAATAGATCTCACCTGAGCTATATATTCAGCAAGTCCATGAGTCTGCAAGGGGAAAAAGAAATGTCAGTTTCATAGCAGAACCTTAATCGAATGTCAAGACTTTATCCACCACAAGTGAAAATTAATATTTTATTCCTAAAATCATATAAATGGACTGGAAATTGAAGAAGCAACCTAGTCTGATGGTATACTAATTGGTGTGATGCCACGGACACTCCTTTTAAATCCACCTTTTAAATCCATTAACACTTATCCAGCAAAACATAGAATGAAACAAAAATAATAATAATAATAAAAATCAGCCCCCAAAACCAAATTACACATATTGACAAGTGTTCATGTTGGCGCAGGTTAAACTTTGAGACAAGGGTAAATTTGTCAAAACAACCTAGGCCTATAAGTAATGGAAAAATGTAGGATAAGATGAGGAAGAGTATGGCTATAGCATAATAAAGATATCTAGATTTGTTACCGATATAACTCCTAGCATCCTTCACATTTATAGCTCTTCTGCATAGTGGAAATGAAAAGAGAAAAAACTGGAGATGCTATTACCATACTGGCCCAACAAATAAGGCACAAGTTGAAAAGAGAACAAATTGAGGGAGATATAATGGAAAATTAGCCCTAGAAGAAGCTGCAAGGTAAAGAAGATGCATGTAGCGAATCCCACCCAGTTGGGACTTGAAATGCACGGTGAATTGAATATGGAATGTATAATTTATATGCTGGATATCGTAATACATTTAACCAGGAAGACAGTTGAAGAAGATTACCAAACATAACAAAGAATAACAGAGACAAAATACAAATAAGCCAGTCACTTAACTCTCGGCATCATGCATTACTTGACATGAAAACTATGTCTCCAATAACATCCAATATTGAGTATAGATATAAAGACTTGTACAAATACCAGTTAATAGAAAATTACCACTAAATTTCCCTTGGCGCCATATGTTAATTGTTTTGATTCATTGTACAAGAGATTCAGAACATGCAGTTCGCAATCCTTTACATAAGCAAGCATGGTACCATCAGGAGACAGATGTGGATCAATAATTGGTGAAAATGTTGAGCTAGGAAGTATGAGCTCTGGTTTTGACGAGGAAAGATCCTGAAAATAAATCTGAAAATACGAAGAAAATCAAACCATCAGCAGAGTTCATTGATTTCAGATTTATGGCATCAGTAAGTCAGAGACACAAATGAGACACTTTTAATGCTATTCAGCAACTTATGTCAACACTGATAAGCAATCTGGCAATGAACAAACAAATCCAAAAGCTCCAGAAAAAGAATGGTCAAAGGTGAGATTCTTGTGATCATCGAGTTCACATGGTCCTAGCAAAATACAAATCAAGGAATTGAAACTAAAACACTTCAAAAGCCAAGGTTCCATTCAAGGGATTTTAAAAAACCTCATCTCAAACGTTACCTTTAAGAAATACTTTATGAACTTTTAAATCACAGAGAAATTATCAAATACTGTTCCACCAACTGCAAAACATGAAATGAGATCCAGACAACTTTGTAACACTACCATCTACCATAAATGAGAACACATTTTATTCTTTAACCTTGTTAAGGTAAATACAGTCAACATATATTATTTCAGGCACAAACAAAGATCACACAGCTAAAATTACAAAACAATTGACACTGATTATCATAAATTACAAGAAATAAGTGAACAAACCCCTGCAGGCAATGGCACCATAATTGCTTTCTTCTTTGAGCTTGTCTTCACCCATTCATACCGGGTCACTCCCAGCCCACGTTCCCTGGACCTCTCTCTTCTCAACTTCTCTTCTGGTGATATATTACTCTCATCAAGTCCACCATCGGGAGGACTAAAAAACAGTTCATGCTTGCTAGTCTTGAGATCAAAAGCAAACACCTTTCTACTCAAAGAGTGATCAGAACTAAACAAGTAAGTTATCAAAGTATCATCAGGACTGAAACTGATTGAAGTTGGTGCACCATATCCAGGCAAAGGGGATTGCACAATCTCCTCAACAGGGAATAAAATACAGTCATCAAGATTTTGTGGGGTGGTGTTGTCTGTCACAGGCATGTCGTTATCGAATGATCTCAAACGCTTCAATTTCTTGTTCTCGTTCTCGTTCTCGTCAACCGATTGCATTACAAAGTAACTGACCACTACCGATTAAATTGCAATAGAACATGAACCAAACCTTCAAATGAAAAAACCCAGACGAGAAAAAACAAAATCAAAATCAAAATCAAAAGCTTAATCAAATGGGAAAAAACCCATTTTGAAAATATAATTTTCATACCATTTCCTGCTGATTTTCTCTCAAACCAAACGAATTAAAAAGAAAACATAGCGTATTTACCAGTTAAGAAATTCCAAGAATTAGTTCAATAACGAAGCTTTAACAATCAAGAGAAATAATCTGCTGGATCCGATCGAATACTAATAATAAACTGAACCGAATCAAAATGTTTTTTTGTTAAACTGAAATATGGATGAGTGAAACATTTTTTTTTTTCAAAGAGGAATTGGATTCCACTAATTTTCTTTTTTGCTGGAAAGGCAAATGAATTGATCGACTATGAAAGGAAAACACGAAGAAAGGGTTGAAAAAAAATATATATGATTCCTAGGAAAAGATCGAATTGTTGGATTGAGAATCAGAAAATGGAAAGGAATAAGGAATTGGATTCCGTGTGTTGTGAGAGTTGGAAGAGATGTGTCAAAAACTGAGAGTTGTTTTGGTTGGTGTTGGTCTTTTTGGCATTGGGAAATTGAATTGAAATACGTTGAAAGGAAACCCAACTCGGAACAATTTTTTCTCATCGGTTATTATTATTATTTTAACGATAAGGAACATATATATATTTTTTTGTATCATATACCAAAATAATTTATCTTGCAATTTTACTTAGTTTTGTAATTATATTAGTGAGGTGTTTGAACAAAAATTCTATTTATTTTAAAAAAAAAATTATCATATTTAGGTTTTTTTTTTTAAATTTTAAAATAGAGTTTTAATTAATTATCTAAACACTCAAAAAACCATTTAATATTTTTAAAATTTTAAAACAATATTTCATACTTATTTTAATTAGATTCAAACATCTCCAATATACCACTAATTATTTTACTTAATTTTAATTGATCATTTCTCTAATATAAAAGTTTTTTTTATTGTATCATTTTATATGTTAAATAAAATTATTTTATTGCATAATTTTACATGTTAATTAAAATTTATTTAATTAATTATTGTATTATTTTGCATAATTTGTGTGTATAATTGAATGAAAAGTATTTACTAATCAAATAAATCATTATTCACTATTTAATATTTATTTTCTGAGTATATAAATTACATCTTCTTTATGAAAAAAAAGGTTAATGACTATGAGATTTCTGTATTTTAGACGATTATACTAAAAAGTCTATGTGTTTTAAAATTATACTAAAAAGTCCATTCATTTTAGCTTCGATAAAATTCGAGATCCTTTTATTAGAAAATATGTCAAATTTATAGAAAAAGTCAAAAATACCCCCTCATTCCTACCCTCTCTCTCTCTTGACACTCGCTCTCTCGCTATCTACAAAGTTCTTGATCCCTAGACCCTAAATCCTCTCTCTTTTTCTCTTTTCCCACCTGATCCAATTAAGGGTAGTTTTTTCATAGTTTCTCTTATTGACCATTCTTCAGTTTTGATCTTTTTCTCTATTGCTCCCCATTCCTGTGCTCTCTAGTGGTTGTCTCCATCGCAAACTTTTAGAAAAATCTTTCCTTTTATTTTTACACAATGTTAATCCATCCACGCCCGTTCTATTTGCCCTTACCAAGACACTCCGTAGCTCGCATTTGTTACTCTGCCAAGCTGAATATTCCTTACCAGCTTTCCACTGTTATATCGATCAGACATTTTAATCGATGTCACAACCTAACTTGGGAGCCGCGACGGTCTTAGGGTACGGGTATTGCTTATGCTACCAGTACCACGAAAAATCCAAATAATTGTACTATATGGCATGTAATTTAATAACAAGCTCAATATGGCTTGGCAATTCTATAAAATTTGGGCAACATCTGCTCTATATAAGGAGTATGCTCAGCTGAAAAACATACCAATAAATACTTCCACTATATACTTCAACATCTATCTCAATTCAATGATCCCTCTGGATCTCAAATATCAACTCAATATAAACATTTGTATATCAGATCACATCCATTCATATCATCACATATGAATACATCTCCATAGTATAACTCATATGCAAATCCATAAGATGCAAACATACATATATACATGCCAATCCTTAATTTACAGTACCATGGGACCTCTATACTGTACAAATATTTACAAATACTTTTGGAATTGGAATTTACAAGTCCCCAGTATCAAAATTTCCATGGCGAGGATAAGATGTGCCAATGGAATACAGACCTCATTGCTTACCTGAAAAAGATAACCACTGAAGGGGGCGAGTATAAAAATACTCAGTGAATTCAGATGTATAAAAATGCAGTAGATGTTA
>CANXYC011944661.1:0-66782 GCA_948193065.1 Aleurites moluccanus | reverse complement strand
ATAATTTGTTCAATAAATAATTCTTATGAGATTGTTGGAGTTTATTGAAAACACTTATTAGATTAAATTTATTCAAGTACTCATAATTTAATATATGCTGAATTTTTAATATTTTATTAAAAAATATTACTAAATATTTTTTATGTATTAAAATATTTATATTTTAATTATATTTGATTGATATTTTATGTGTTTGAATTTATTAATATTTTTTAAATAAATTTTTTTATATTTTTAACTATTATTTATGAATTTTATAAATATAAATAAATTTAGTAATACAAAATTTAAACAGGGAACGGGAATCTTACGGAGGACGAAAATCTCCACGGAAATGAGAGTAAGGACTAAATTATCTTCATTTATAAAACGAAGACGATGATGAAAATTTCTAACTAATACAAAAATGGAGATGAGAATGATTCTCCGGTCCCATTTCCATCCCTATTTATCAGTGATCTACATAGATTCAAGAAAAGTAACTGTCTATCACACTTCATTTATTGTTTCTAACCTGACAAAACTCTAAACACATGCAAGGATCTCTCATCGATATCTGTCTGAAAATGACTGCTTAAAATCCCCAACATGTAAATTGCACTTACATGCTTACAAGAAGGCAGTGCATTTTTTTGAACAAGTTGATCGATTCTTTGCATGGTCAATAATATAAGCAATGACGAAACTTCTTGATGACCGGAGGAGGCCATGGTCCGATTTTTTAATATATATATATACCTATTAATTTTAAAGCTAAAATATAATTGATTTTTTTAAAATTTTAAAGATTAATGTGTAATATAATTTAATAATTAAAATATGATGAAAATTTATAATTTTGTAATTAAAAATTAAAGAGTTGTGTAACAAATTTTATAGTCTGTTATTTTTTAATAAGATATATTTAATACATAATAATATATTGTATAAAGCTATTGGCTTCCACATGTTAAATTTTTTATTCACTTATATAATTTATTTTACTTATTGATAAAGCTTTCAATAACTCTCTTAAAATAGTTATTGACTTAAATATTGAAGTGCATGTGTGAAGTCAAGGTTTTGATGCGTTTTTTGATGCCCACTACTTGATTAATAGCAAAGTAATGCGATATGAAGATACCAAACATGTAATTAATGTAATCCCAATTATTTATTAAATCTGTAAATTACTTCTCACCTTACTAACTATGTTCTTTTCTTAAAATTATATTATAAATAGAATATTTTTTTTAAAATATCTTTAATTTTAAAGTTAATAATTTATTTATAATTAAATAAAGAACAAATTTAATTCAATATGAATATTAATTGATAATCAAGAACAGAGAGAGAAGTGAACTGGATGGATTTAAGTCATCTCAATAAAAATAAAATTTCATAAATTTATATAAAAAATTTCATAAATTTATAGAAAAAATTTCACTTATTCTATTTAAATTTAATTTTTTATATAAAAAAATTCTTTTCGGCCTATTTAAATTTAATTTTTACATAATAAATTTTTTTTATCCATTCAGAATTATTTTTTTTAATTTCGTCCTATTGATAATATCAAATATTATTGATTGATATTAATCAAGATATATAAGAATAAAAGATAGTGAAATCCAAAGATAGAGAATTAAGAAATGAAATGGAGAAATAAATTCATTTGCTAAGGAGGATGCATAAGGACTATTGCATAACTCATGGTTGTTAGGTGGGTCTTAAGTGCTAAAACCACCCATGTTCTCATGTTTAGTTTTTTATTTACAAAAAACTTTTTTGTGCACAACTTTTAGGTACCTTTCCAAGAATACATCAGGCAGCTTGCATTTTTTTAATTTCATGTCCCCCTCTTGATCCCTAAGATTTAAATACCTAAAACCCTAATTAATATGTATAAGTGCCTACCAAAACCCTTTTCTTTTTAAGTAAAAATAAAAATATCAATGTGTCTTAGCTTTATATTGAAACTTTTTTCAAAATTCTAATATTAATTAAGAACAACTAATAAAAAACAGCTATTATTGGACAAACAAAATATTTATCTATCATGATTTCGTTTGTTAATATTTTCAAATAGGACATGATGTCCCATCTTCTCAAGGATGTGGGTAACTATTCAGTTCAAATAGTCAATTACGTCCCTACATGTATGTATTAAAGCATTATCAAATTTCATTTCCAATGTTATTTCATGTTTGAGTAAGGAATTTTGGAGACTGTTTAGATAGAAAATTTATTTTAAAAATAGAATTTTAAAAAAAATTAATATGTTTATTTATTTTTTTTAAATTTTAAAATAATATTTTAAATTAATTATTTCAATATTCAAAAAATCATTTTAATTTTTTTTTTAATTTTAAAACGATATTTTATATTCAATTTCTGCTTGGTGCTCGGGTTCGATCCTTATGCCAGTACTTGAAGGGAGGTTTTCTCCTTTTGAGTACTAAAGATATAACTTAGCCAAGCTTTAGTTATTTGGCACTTCGTACTCAGGTTAAAATCCTCCGGCCAACACTTTCACTCGTGTTCGAATCCTCCAGCCAATAATTGAAGGGAGATTGTTAAACTTAAAATAATGTTGTCTTGCCTTTCCACAATACTAAATAAACATATCATAGAATCATGTACATGTCTTCCAATATTTAAGAGAGATTAATAAGCAGGATGAGAACTTGCTCTTACTCACATAAAGTATGAGAAATTAATACACTCCAGGCATATGAGAGAATACATTTTGCACTTACATTTTTATTTAAAGATATTCCATGCATATGAAAGAATACTTTGCACTTACATTTTTATTTAAAGATAGATTCGAAAATGTAGAGAAGCAGATTCTATATGAATAAGAGTGAGGGTACACTCAAAAATATAAGTTTAAATATATTATACATGGGTCACAAGACTTTCCCTGTTTGGTCATATGTTTGTCTCCTCCAGAACTGTGAAATTACAATTTCCAACCCCAATTAGACCCTATGCATAGTACAAACTTATCATTCAGAATGAAAAATTCAAGCTGAGTTTCTAAGAGGGTTTGTATTTGATTGCAGAGTTCCATGCTAGAAGAAAGGAGAATCCGGTTTACAATAATGGGGAATCCTTCGTTCTATCAGGTCATTGTGTCAAATGTTGTTGGAGCTGGAGTCTGGAGCTGTTACTAGGGTTCAAGTGAAGGGTAATAAGAAGGTCAAGTGGACCCAAATGGAACGTGATTGGGGTTCCACCTGGAAAACCAGTGCTATTCTGCAAGTAGAGTCACTTACCTTCAGGGTTAGAGCAAGTAATGGCAGATACTCAACTTCATGGTTTGTTGCCCCCTAAGAACTGGCAATTTGGTCAGACCTACGAGGGCAAAAACTTCAAGTAAGAGTATCACAAAGAAACCTGGGCAACCTCTATATATACAGTCATTAATTATCGTCTCCCAGATGAAAAATTTATAATTGGAGGCCATCAAAGAATGTTCATGCCAAGTTATTTCTACTATTAGAACTGAGTATTTGTATCCATAAGAATGATTTTTATAATATATATAGCCTCTAACATTTGTATAGCCAATACTGTTTCTATTGCCTTAATCATGTTTCTACTACTTTTTTTTTTTTTTTTTGGGGGGGGGGAGGAGAGGAGGAGTTAGAACCATACTCCTACACAATAAGAGAGATAGTCCACCACAGGGCCACTAGTCTTACGACCTCTTTCTTTGGCCGTCACCTCAAAACATACGATAATATTGAAATGAAAATTCGGCACTAGGGAATAAAATAAAATAGAGGAGATGAGAAAAACCCTAAAGTATCTACTGTAGAAAATCTAAACAGAAAAATACTAGAGCTGCTACCTTCATCTCACAAAGATAATTCACATTTTACACAAAAATAAATTCCAACTATCTGCTGTTTCAGTCAGACATGAATAAATCATGTTTATAATAACAACAAAACATTCTTGTCAATATGTTCCCACATAAACATCCTCGCTAATGTGCGTTTAACAATTCACGGGAAATTGAAATTCCTTTGGCTCAAACAATCTTGCTACATATTTTACATTTAGGGATTAGATATTTAGATAGGTACTCACTTAATAGACTGCCAAAACTGCCAACTTCAATCTACAAAAGATAGCATCCGCATTCTATCCAACTTCCCTGCAGTTAATTTCTTTTCGACTTGTGGCTACGCCTTGGATCAACGTGCTGTTTTCAAAGAGTGTTTTGACTAGTGAATTTCTCATTATCCATTCAGTAAATGCATCTACTCCATTTCCCAGAAGTTGACTTGCTTACTCATGTCCAAGCATGTATGTCACTTGATTTCTTCTGTTTTTTCTTCTTCCGTTTCTCCTTTTTTGTATCTGTCCTTGCTTCCAAACGTTTAGACTGCTGTGAACGGATTTCTAGCAACTTTGTTTTTGCATCTTGAAAGAGTGCATCCGATCTTGTAGCCATCAATTGCTGATACATTAAAAGAACAAAATAAATAAGTAAATAGAATAAAATTGAATGCTAAAAGAGGGGAGGAATAAAAGGGGAAAAGGAATTGAAAATTTATTTTACATATAAAAAAGAAACAGTTGTTTCAGTTTATTGACCACAATCTAAAGTCACTCTCATATTCACACCTTGAGATGATCCATTGCTGCAAGATTGAAACCAAGTATATCCTTGCATTCCTGACAAGTTCCAATATCATCTTGTTAATGCAGAATCTCAAATTTCTTGATCTTCACTTAATAAAACAGAAAATGAAATGAAATCCATGTTGCAAAGTATAATCCAGTATGCATAAATCATGCATATGTTATGTCTGGACCAGTTGAGTTGAATTTTCACCCAACTTGATGCATTTGACTAGTAGAATTCAACAATTCAATTATCTAATCCAAAAATTATGATTCAAATAACCAGGTGAAACCTGGACAATTACCTTGACTCTTGCATAAAGAATATCCTTGAGAACAGTCAACACGGGTCTTGCAGCAGGGGTAGTCACCAACTGATTGTGATGTGTCTGCAATAGCACAGTTGCAACCCTACAAACAAGCTCAACCTGGAATGCAATTCAAGTAATGACTTCAACAACTATAATAATTTGAAGTAAAAATAGAAATACACTCTCTTCCAAGCAAGCAATGAACATGGTTCAAAGTAGATGGAAAAACCAGTGTCTGTAGGGACACAATAATTAAACAGGTCACAAAATCTAATGCCGTTAAATGAAAGTACATGCAATACACAATTTCACTCATTTCAAATTTTCTCTACAAGTCCCAACCTTGTCTGGATTTGATGCCCAATCCTTCAAGTAGGAAAGAAGCTTCAAAGCATCTGAGAATGGTAAAGCCTGCAAAGAAAACCACTTTTCTTTAGACTTCCGAGAATAATAATCCAAGCCAGAAATCGGGAGGTTATCAATTTAGGTAGGCTCCAGAGAGCACAATCGTCAAGCAGCAGGAGAAGAGAACAAAAAGGTCAAATTTTTTCTGTCTAGTTGACAAGTCATTTTAACTTCTATAAGCATGATGGTCCAAATCCTCTCTCTCTCAGTCTCTCACACAGCAACATACGATTCCAGGCCAAAAGTGGCATCTATTACATCTCCAACTGACTGGAGAAATTAAGAGAATGAGACATGGTAAGGTGGCAGCAGCAACAAGGATCATGTGCATTCCAAGTACACATTTCAAACCTTTAGAGAGATCAACTGCACTCACTCAATTTTTCACATATGCAATCTAAGTCGGACCCAATTGACTATATGTTGGGTTGCATAGGTCCTATATGAAAACAACATGTAAGCACTCAGTGAACCATGACATAGAATTGGAAAGGTTATTATCCATACAACATATAAAATTATTGAAGGTTCAAAATTTGAAGAGAGATTTGACTCGTTGAAGTCAAGATTACTTGTCTAGGGTCCCTTGACAAAATTTCTCTTAAAACATAAAATAGTAGACATTTATATCTACCTCGTAAATTGTTACTAGTTCATTTACAATATTGTTAGATGCCCAAATATGAAACTCAGTTCCCTTGAATCAGATAATTTTTAGAAAAATCACATGGTGTTTACATACCAGTAATGTCTGCTCCAGATCATTGGTGTGAACATTTGAAAGTGCACGAAGAACATAATCAGATGGAGCAAGCCCAAGCAAAATAGGATTTGGTTGGAATTCAGCAACTCTTCCCCTGGTTTTTTCATCCTGGAAAATTAAAATATAGGCATATCAATGTTGATATAAACATTATGAGATCATGTTACAGTTTTCTGCAAGTAATCCAATGTGTGCAAATAGCAAAGTAGCCTAATGTCAGGTTAGAGCCTATGTGAGTTACGGGGGTGGAAAGTTTCTGCTCTTGATAAGTCAAGGTAAAACATGACAAATCAGACCAATAAAGGATAGATGCTGCTATCTATAGCCCATGCCATGAAAGACACTTCTATACATCAAAACTATCTGGGAGGAACAAGTAAAAAACACGTGTGAATAGAAGGTCACATGTCTGAAGACAAGAAAGTGATAGAACCTCAAACACCACTCTCTCTCTCTCTCTAATCATCTTCTCTTTGAACTAATCTTTTTATATTATCTCCTCTTACATTCTCTCTGCAAGACCAATACATTTTTTATCTTTTAGGCCAATCTAAGCTCTCATTGGAAGTAAGAAGTCTCCCTCGTCTTGAAACCAAGATTCCATGGTCATGAAAAGAATAAATCTAAGTTGAAGAACAAAGGATTCATTGTCATTATTCTGATGGTAGTACATGTCAGGAGAAAGTTCCCTTTGCTGTATCTGATGCATATTTGAAACCATACATGATCATGATGCATCAAGTCTAAGAAACAGAGCACTCGTTTTTCAGTTATCAAAGCATCACAACTTACTCATTCAAGCACATTACTTGTTCATGCTTAAAACAATTTCTTCTAGCAATAAATTTTTTCAAAAAACCATTGCCTCGTTTTGGATCGGTTTCGAAATTTCATTTTACAGGAAGCTAAAAGGAAAATATTTCAAAAATAAATAAATAGTAGGTATTATAACCACCATAACCACATTATATCCTTTGGAACCTAATACTCATTCTAGGAGCACTCATGTCTTCAAAGAGATGGGTAGCAATAAACAATCAGACCATACTTAACTAAGACAAGTCAGATAAGTCCAATTGTAAGCCTACCAGCACTCAAGGGCAACCATTTAATGACTACCTTGGTTGACAATAATCACGTAAAAACAAACTACTTTCTGTGTTTTTTTTCCCTTCAAAAAATCTCTGAGCATATAGAAAACAGAGTCATGAAATTAGAGCAAAATCAAACATAGAGAATAACCAATATACCTCATGCTCAGCAATACACTGCAATTCCACCTCTGCTGCATCTAATGCATCAATAATTAAGTCAGTTGCTGTAAGGGTTTCTTGAGTTCTCTTTCCTGCCAAGGCCACAGCTCCCTCCTCTGGGAGTTCTTCCTCCGGTGCATTTCTGTTTTCAAATGCATTGTCAAGGTCAGCCTCAAACATTTCTTCCAATCTTTTTTCCTTCTCCTCCTGCAAAAATCAAATGATAAATTTTAAAGGAAAAATCCATCAACTCGTATATTAACTGCATTAGGGCTGTATTAGGAGAAACAAATTAACTAACAAAATAAATGAAACAAAAAGATTATTACCTCAATGAAAAATGGCTCTTCAGTCCGATCCCAGCGACGTATGGACCGGTCATGAGAACCAGTGACTACAAAATCACCACGATTGCTGATTGCAAGACACCAAATATCTGCATGATGTCCTTCAAGAGTTAAAAGCAGCTCAAACTTATCAGCATCCCAGTATTTTACAAGGCGATCTTTCCCAACACTGAACATGTAATGAGTATTGTGGACAAACTGCACAGCCATAACACTGCCACAGAAACAGCTCATCAGAATTTTACATAAGCCAAAATTCTTCACTTAACTACACAACAGAAACCAAAATTGAAGAAAAATATCATCTAGATCATGTACAATTACAAAGATGCCACACCTATCAGCATGGGCAAAAAGGGACCTATGGCAGTCACCAAAATCCAAACCCCAAATCTTCAAATTTTTGTCAGCAGAACCAGTAACTATCAAATCTCCATCTGACGAAATATCCATGCATAGCACAGGTAGTTTGTGACCATATAATGAAAGGAAAAATTTGAGTGTATCCATGAAGAAAACCTGAACACAAGGATGTAAATATGTAGAACAAATAAGTGAGTTGTAGTACTACAGATGTTCATAACCTACAAATTTATTCAAGCACCACAAAACATTCCCATAAAAATGTACAAATTCCATGAGAGGGTCTATCAATTATGGTAAGTGGGTTGGACTTCATTTTTCCAAAATTTTCATAGATTTTGCCACTTGTTCCATTGTCAAAGATAATGTCTGAATCCTCTACGACATGTGCTTCAGAATAAATGCAGAAGGCAACCAAAAATGGATAAGAAATGAAACCAAGCAAACAAATTTTGTCACCAGGCTTATAAATTGATAGTAAATTCTAAACCCAGTCATGTTTTCATAAAATACTAATGGTTAACAAACATTATTCAACTGATCAATTACAGCCCTTTATCCCCATTATTTCAGTTTTAAACTAAAATTGCTCCTTCACCTCTTTTTCTTTCCTTTATTTTGACCAGTCTCATAGCCAAGCTACAGAATGGGCAGTTGCCCTCCAGTTCCTTGAAGCTATACATGCAAAGTAACAACCCATGAAGAAAAAACTTATATACCCACAATGACAGGAAAAGGAAATAAAATTCAAAATCGATAAGGTTAAGAAGTCAATTTGACCTTCACTGTGTAATCCAACAGTGCAACAGCAATATATTTCGCATCAGGGCTAACTGAAACCACTAGAACATCATCATTCATCTTCATTGTTCTCACATTCGACACCACAAGGTGCTTAGTATCCTGTAAATTAAACAGAAACACTTAGCCTCGCCTCTCTAAATTATCAGGTGCAGGAACTAGATATCTTAATTTAAGTCACAACTGTATTAGCAACACTATAAATTCCAAAAAAGCAGGCTAGAAAAGTATAAACTTTTTTCAAAACAATGATTATCTAAATAGAACATGAAAGAAAATAAAATTATTGAACATGAAAATTTTCTAGTCACTATCATAAACTCTAGCGTATTTTGCTAAAGAAGATTAGAATAATTTTTTTAAAATAAAAGGGATTTCAATCTGGAAATATAATTTGACTCAAAAAAAAAATGATACATAACATTAACATGAATAGAAGTGTATGAACCATACTTGACCAGGTTTCTGCTCGACTTGATACTCCCACCACTTGACATCATGATCAGCACTGCCTGTGACAAAAGAATTTTCATTTGGAATGGAAGCAATAGACCGTACTGAACCACCATGAGCTTCCACTACCTCGATACAAGTACCACTCCCAATTTCTATTATTTCTATTTTGCCTTCTTTAGTTCCAACAAGTGCATACTTATTATGTGGAACAATTAACCCACACAGTCCATACCCAGAATCAATAGTTCGAAGACAAGAACCAGTACTTGGATTCCAAAACTTTACTGCATTGTGACTTGTTGACATCAAAAGAGTATTATCTGAACTAAGAGTAACACTTCTGATATCAGAACGGTGTCCCTGGAGCTCAATAGATAGAGATCTTGTAGTTGCATTGTTTTCAATAGAATAAAATTCCAATAAATTATTATTCAAGGACAATGCTAAAGTGGCCAAGGAATTTTTAGAGGTAATTGGACTAAAGGAGATGGAAGAAATCTTTTTGCTAGCTCGAACAGTTTGAAGTAGCTTAAAAACATCAGGGACTGTAACTGCGAGGGGAGCTCCCTCTTCTTCAGTTACAAGCTTTGCATCTTTATTTTCACTTAACTCGACTGACCCTTTCGCAGATTTCTTCTCTTTCTTCCTATGAAGCCTGCGCTTTGCTTTACGCTTTGCTTCACTCTCATCCAGTACACGAAATATGTCCACTGTTTTTCCTGCCACCTGACAAGCGAGCAAATTTCCTGACTTATTGAATCTCACAGTCGCAACTCTATCCTTGTTCTGCCTCTGAATTTCGCCAAACAGCTTCAAAACTTCCCACTTATTTTGAGCAGATGAATCTCCATTGTTTACAATTGCAGTTCCATTTTTATTAGATAAGGCTTGTCCATCTCCCAAATCATGCTTAAATGTGTAAAATCGAAGCTCTTGATCAGCTGAACCAGAAACCAAATATCTTTCCTCTGGATCAACATCTATTGACCAAATTTCAGTGTGATGACCACTAATTATTTGCATACAGTGCTGTGTTTCAATATCCCAAACTCTCAAAAACTTGTCTTTGGAGGAACTGACAAGTTTTTTACCAGACTCCAAGAAAACAAGGTCAGTGACCTGCATTATAAGAATGATCAAAACAGGAAATAAATATAACAACAAAGAATAACAAAATGTACCAAGTAAAGATCATAAATTTGTTTATTTCATCCAAAGACCCATCACAACAAACCTGATCACGATGCCCACGGAGGCGAAAAAGGCCAGTCTCTCCAACCACATCCCATAGTATGATATCGCTATCTTTACTTCCAGATGCAAGCAAAGCCCCAGACTTGTTGTACTTAAGAACAGTGACAGCCCCTTTGTGTCCATTCAATGTGGTCTCACATGTTCCTTTGTCACTATCCCAAATTCTCATACTACCGTCACCATATCCACTAGCTACCTGCATTCAAATTCAAAAATTTACTTCACTCTTTCATCTTTACAATTTGTAGAAATAAACAGGTACCGGTTCTAGAAAAGGACCATAAATTTTCTTAGCAATCAAACAGAAGAAAAAAAAAAGAACGAGTATTACCAGAGAGGAAGGAGAAGAAGCAATAGAGGTGACGGCAAGGGAGGGACCGCTGCGAGAGGAGGTAGAAGGTACTAGGGTTTTGGTGCAGATGCCTTGGCGCACGTGCCAAACTCCGACCTTTTCGAGCGCCGGAGCTAGAAGATGCTTGCCGGTGTTATCATACGCGATGCTCGATTCCACGGATGTTATTACACCAAAAGACGCCGCCGGCTCGTACCTTAGGTACGCCTTCACCATCGCTACTTCTCTCTTTGCTTCGCTGCTCTGCTATGGCTGCCAAGCAAACTTTAGTTCAATTTTAAAGTTTATTTGAGGTTTTAAGGGTTTAAGATCTAACGACGGGTCGTATAATTGATTTCTGAGGTGGGAAAAATGGCCTAGTCGTTTTTCCGAAAACTGCGTGGTTCTAAAACGATGGGAGGACCGTTTTATGCAGATTGACGAATAAAACAAGTTTCTCAGGTAGACGACATGGCGTTGTTTGTAAAAGGGCCTGATTGAATTAATGATCCAGAAGCAAAGCCTAAGCCCAACCCAAGTGTGTCATATCTCGTAAAAGCCATATTTTATGGCCCAGTAATAGCCAAAGCCCATCATCACTGCCCAAACCCCAGAAGCCACATCACAATTAAATGTTTGATATTTATTTGCGAATATAATTTTTAAGTGATTTTTATATTAAAATGATATAATAATTATATTTTTTAAAAAATTACAAAAAATGAGTTTTAATAAAAAAATAATTTTAAGAAATAATGAATTTTTAAATAATGAATTTCAAATTACCCACTAAATTTTGTGTATTACAAAATATAAATAAAATTATTAAATCGATGAATTTTTAATTTAATATTAAATATTAAAGTCCATGTTAAAATTAAGAGATTTGGAGTTCAAAACTCAAGTCTCAAGTTGAAGACATTTACCAAAAAATAAATAAAATTATTAGGCCATTACTATAATGACAACATAAGTTTTTCAAAGTATCAGAAATTACTATATGATTATCAGATATCTTTAATAATTTTTAATTTTTCCATTTTTTCTTTTAATTTAGTGTTCCACTTGACCGTGTCCTTCAAGAAAGAATTTGTGAAGTTGAATTTAGAATATTGCATTTGTCACTTCAAACTTGTACACAGAGTTTGTGACGAATGATTTGGAGGAAGCTTCTGATTATGTACTAATTAGATTAGCATTAGCTTTAATTAATTTCTTTATTAGGCTTCATTTGTTTGACAGAAAATATTTTTTTAAAAATTATTTTTCATATTTTTTTAATGCTTGAAATGCTTTGAAAAATTAATTATCGAAAATATTTTTTAAAAAATAAAAAAATTAAGTTATTTTTAAGTAAAATAATTTTTTCTTTTCCATCAATAATCACCGATATTCACTATTGACCACCAGCGATCATCAACAATTATTAATTAAGGAAAATTTATATATTTAAATTTTTTATTATTTTATTAATAATTTATATTTAATAATATTAAAATCGTCTCAGCACTATAAATTTATAAATTCAAATCTTCTATCAATGTTTAATAAAAAAATAATAATTATTCCTAGTTTTTTTCCTTTCTTAATTATAATATTTTGGCCAGTGATTAAAGTTCCTGGCTAGTTGAAGTTGCAAAACATTGATATTATATTACATGTTGGATTGTGATAGCTCTTTCACTTAAATGGTCACACATAGAACATACTTTACACCCCAACATTTGTCCCACAAAGCAAAACTCATAAAAATTAAAATGAAAAGGGGTGAATATAATAGAGACAATAGAATATGACAGAATAGGCTTTCCCATAAGTCAATATCTACCCAATAAATTTTTTAATATCAATTATATATAGAAATAAGCAATAGTACTAACCCACTTACAATGGATAAAGAAAGTTAAAAGAGAGTGGTATTTTTCTATCATATAGTCCATTAGTTGTTTTCTATATAATATATAATTAAAAAAAAAAACTAATTAAACTATGTGCTAGGATACAAATTAATTTCAAACAAAAAAAAAACTGTATATTAGAGAATATGTACTAAAAGTTATCTTCATTTGTTGAAAGGGTTGACATGAATATATATATTAAAGAAAAACACTAAGCAAAAGTAAAATATATAATTTTTGATATATTTTGGTAAACATATCAAAAGTTGCCTCTTATATCATACATATTTACTTTTTGAAAATTAAAAATTATTCAACTAATAGCGGCCACTTATATAAAGGATATTTATGATTATGTTTGATTTAATTGTTCGTAATACCTATTATTAATAGCTGATTTTTAATAATTATTAGCTGATAGCTGATTGTTATTAAATATTTAATAAAATTATTATTAATTATTATTATTAAAATATTTAATAATCATTAAGAATAAATATTAATATTTATTTTTTATTTAAATATTATTTGTTAATGAAGTAATTTATTATTTTATTCAAATTAGTAGAAATTATTTTGAAAAATTCTAAATTAAAGTTTTATAAATAATAATTATTTGATGCTGCTATTAGTAACAAAAAAAAAAAAAAAAAAAAACTAACAGTTTCATAAAACACTTTCAATATATATCATATATATTTAATAATTGCAAATTTTAGCTTCTTAAATTCACTTAATTAGAGATTTGAACCTTAGAAACCTCTTACTAGAAGTCTCAAACTTTGTCAATTAAGATATTTTCTTGAAAACATTTTATTAATGAAATTTGATTACAAAATAATATTTGTTTTATTGAAAAAATATGATGATTTGAATCCTAAAAAACTAGTAATAAAAAAATTAATATTACAATGCAGTTATTTGATATTTATGTTAAAAATTAATTATGATTTAAAGTGTTAATCACAAATTTAATTGTTTTTTAATTAATTAAATCTCAATTGGAGTTCTATCTTATACTTTCACATTTTTCAAAATTTAATTTCATCATACACTAAATTAACCAAAGTTTATCTATAACAATATTTTAATCTTACATATATTATACACAAATTACAAAACTAAAACTACCTCATAGCCAATAGAGGCATAAGTAAAAGAATGTATTTTTCTTTTCTATTTTGGTAACTATGCATACATACTTACAGTATACAAAACTACTTTGGTCCAATGATTGGAACAATATATAGAACAAATTTGCATTATATGTGTGCCTAAATGACAATGAAACTTAACAATAAGCATCAAATTAACATAGAGAGAGACACAAAGAGAAATATATTAAAGATACTCAAATTTTTTAATTAATTTTTACGTGGTTTAAAAATAAAGATATATAAATATTATTCTAAAAAATATATAAATATAAAACTACTGTGTAATTTATATAAATAATTATTATTATTTTAATAAAATTTTGAATCGATCTCTGTCTATATTTTTATAATAATATAAAAATTTAAATTATTAATCACAAAATTAAATAAAAAAGAGAAATGTGAGAGACTTATTTCTTTCTGTCTCTTATAGTATTATTTCTATTTTTTATTTAATTTATTTAAATAAAATTATTATAATAAAAATTAAACTTAAAAAAATCTTGATTAATTATTGGTGCATAGAGAAAAAATTTAAAATTTTTTATGTTCAAATTTTAATATAGATATAATAGATTAAGTGGATGTTTGTTAGTTTTTTTTATTCCTAATAGATACATTATAATATTTAGTTATTAATAGTTGTTAACTGTTCGGTAGCTATTAAATAATTAAAAAACAGTTGTTTGTAAAAATTTTAATTTGAAACTTTTTTAAAAAAATTTATTTTTTTAAAAAAAGGCTAAATTATCTTTTAAAATTAATATTTAAATAAAAAATAAATATTAATATTTATCCTTAATGATCATTAAATATAATAACAACTAACAGTTAATAATAATTTTATCAAATACCAGCAACAATCAGCTATTAAATAACAGTCACAAACTATCGGCTATCAGCAACAGTTATAAAGAACAGTTAAATTAAACAGGTCTAAGTGGATGTTTAGTAAAAAATTTTAATGCAACTGTTAGTTTTTTTATTTCCAACAGCTGCATCATAAAATTTGATTACTTATAGTTTTTAATTATTTGGTAGTCAAATAAATATTATTTGTAAAAATTTTAAATTAAAATTTTTTTTAATAAGTTTTTATTTTTTAATTAAAAATATTAAATTATCTTTTAAAAATAATATTTAAATAAAAATATATATTAATATTTATTTATAATGATCATTAAATATATCAATAATTAATAATTAATAATAATTTTACTAAACACTTACAACATAATAACTATTCGCTACCAGCTGCCAGTTAATAGCTGTTACATACAGTTAAATTAAATGAAATTAAATATATATTAAGTTATTTATACTGATCATCATCCGTACCACCATAACTATAACTAGTATATAAATATAATAAAACCAAAGAAGAAGTATAAAAATATAGTATACGGCGGTGGAAATTGGGCGGTTGCCGGCATGAAGAACTCGAAAGGGACAAGTTGTCTTGCCAATATTTACTTGTTAGACATATATATATATATATATTTACCGACCATTGTCTTATATGTACATATTTTATATTAAGACAATTTATAGTTTGTTGATATGGACACTGCATGAATGAAGAGAAGAATATCTTCTTGCCCTACCAATTAATTCGTATATAAAATGTCTTATGTAAATTTATAAGAAAACCGTACATAATTTATAAATTATAAGTATATATATATAATTTGAATATTATAATTAAATTTAATTTTTTTAATATTAAAAATAAATAAATAAAAAATAGATATACAAGTAATTCTCATTATATATATTATCCTATTGGCAATCCAAAAGAGAGGTGAATTAAATTTTTAAAAATTTTGATTAATTCTTACAAATCATCTTGTATTAAAAAATGAATGAAGGAGAAAATAAAAGAAAAAATTAGACATAAAAATTTATAGAGGTTTAGTTTCAACCAAAACATATATTCTCTACTCAAAAGCCTCTTTGAGATTTTTTTTCTACTATATAGTTCTTTGACAGATGAATATCAAACTCTTACAATCAATTCCCAAATTAAATTGTAAATCCTAATAATTTTATAAATCCAAATCATATGATCATTCTTATAATTTTCTGTAAGCCCTACTATGAATTTACTAACTCTCTAACAACAATTGATTTTCGATTAGATGAATAAGGGGGCAAAATTAGGATAGTAGCGAAATTTTCCTTTTAATGAAATTCAATCATTCTTCATTAAAAGTAAGTTTGGTGAAAATAAAGGGATTGTTATACGGTGATTTCTTATGTGATATATTTTGATTACTTAAAAAAATTTTAAAAATTATAATTTAATAATATTTAATATAATAAATTCAATAATATATTTTTTGTACTAAACAAAAATCAAATGTATAATAAAAAATAAATTCAAATTTGATAAATCTATACCATTAGATTTAATATACAAAATTTATAATTTATTTTTTGCTATTGACTTGATTTTTATTTAGTACAAAAAATATATCATTGAATTCATTACATCAAATACTATTAAATTATAATTTTTAAAAAAATTTATAAAAATATTTAAATTCTCAAAATATATCACATGAGAGACTATTATGCAAAAATATACGGCAGGAGTCCTTCATCCCGAAAATATATGCAAGTTGATTATTTGTATCCACAAATACAAAAATTGCACAAGTTCATGAATAAAATGTTGCACATCACTATTTTGCATATGATCATGAATAAAATGATACTTAATGTCTATATATTTAGCCTTAGAACGCTGAATGAAGTTTTTGTCAAGTTAATGAAAATTTTAATTTATATAAACTTGAATAAATTTCATAAATTTCCAAATCTCTAAATCTCTAAACAAGTTGATTAAAATCCATAATTTTAGTGTTGAGTTTTTTAAATTATCTTTCAAATTTGTATTTAAATTATTTTTTATTTAAAAAATAAAACCTTTTTAACTTAAAATCAATTGAATCAGAATGCCAAATATTGTACTTAATAATCATTATTTATGAGTATGAATTTTAAATTAGAAATTTTTTTAAGATAATAAAATAGAAAAATTTTAAGTTATAGTTACATACAAACTTATATTTAGATTTTATTTAAATAAAAATCTTGTAATATATTCTTTTTATTTTTTTTATATAAGTCGCTTTGGAGGAAAGTATAAAAATTAATAAATTAATTATTATGCTTTAATTTTAATATAAAATAATTAATATAAGTTTATTTATTTTTTTTATCATCATTAATATTAAAAAAAAATTAAAATTAATTAAAAATATAAATTTAATTTTTAATTATGAATAAAATTTTAAAAAAATAATAAATATAATTTTAAAATATAAGAAATATAAGAAAAAAAAAATCCTACTTAAAATATAAGTAAGAAGAAATGAAGCTGTTCCACATTAGTGGAGTTAAATCTCATCCTTTTGGAAATGCATAATAATTCAAAAAATAACAGAAATGATGAAAGAATTAATGAAAGTGGAAGTGGGGAAATGCAAATGACTTTTTGGTCACATCTCAGCAGTCCAAATCATAACCTGTTGCCTACCAAATACCAATTTTACCATTTTTCCATGTGCATACAGTAGATAATCATTAAATTTGGATAATCAAAAGGTGTAATAATTAAAATGATTAGGTAGTAGAATAAACATCAATCCTACAAGTTTCTTATTTAATATTAAAATATATCTAGAGAGCCAGAAATTAAAATTACATAATTTAATTTTAATTTTAATTTTTAATAATTATTTATAATTAAAATTATAATTTTATCCATAATTTTATAAAATTATAATATAATTAGAAAAATAATTTCATAACTTCATTCTCAATTTATAAAATTTATAATTTCACAACTGTTATTGTTATCTCCTCTTTTTCATCGTCATCTCTATCCCATCACTATCATTAAAAATGATAGATTATTATCGTGATTATCAGCGATGATAGGCCACCACTGTTATTATCATTACTAACGATAGTAGGCCGCCACCATCACACTATCATCGGAGACAATATAGACAATGACTCGCTGAACCACCCTCACCATCACCATTATTATTATTGTCGATGGTCTACCACCACCCACCGCTGTTTCTATCATCACCAATTTTTATTTAATTTATTTTAATATTAATTTTTTGTATGAAATAAATATTAAAATTATAATTTAAATACAATTTTAATTTTTTTTTCAAACGGACCCTTATAATAATAAGAATTATCATATTTACCAAAAAAAAATGTGAAATTAGCACATATTGATATTTTAATTGAACATGAATTAATTTTAACATATCATTTCCTGTATTATAGAAGGGATTTCAAATTTGCATAAATTTTCAAAGAGAATAAATGCAAATATATAGTGACGAAGTAAAAAATATAAATATATAGAGATAAAATCAGAAAATTAATTATGAGAGAATTGAAAATTAATTATATATAAAAATTAAATTTAAATAAATAAAATATAATTTTTTTATAAGTTAACAAGATTTTTTTTTTGTTAGGGTATCTCAGACTATACATGGTTCCATTATATATATATATAATAAAATTGATTTTTAAAATGATTTCAGATTTTATTTGATGGAATTTATAGATTTAAAATGAATTCAAATTAATAATTTATGATGTTGAGATTTAATTTTTTTAAAAGTCAATTTTTTTATTAATTTTTAAATTAAAATAAAATATATCATATTTAAACAATATTATATTTAAATCGGGTCAATGAAAACAAATTTGAATTTTTTATATGTTTTATATAAATTTCAATGGATTAGATATTGGTAGAGGAAGAAAATATCAATTTGAACTTGAAAACTTAACTTGAATTTATTCATTTAAATTTAATTCATAAATAATTCAAATTTATACAAAATTTTGAAATGGTCTGAATTAAAAAAAAAATATCTATAATTTGTTAACCTAATTTCAACATGACTCTTTTGAGTCAATCCAAAATAAGTTAACAAATCTTTTGAATTTTATTTACAAATTAATAAATGTATAAAATATGGTTCAGCTCAAAACTAACCCAAACTCTTCTTTGATAAAGTCAAAATGATACATCACTCCATCTATTCACAATCTAAATGGACCCAACTAAAATTTACTTACTAAAGAAGATGATATTCAAAGTGATATAACCAAAAGTGAGCCAATCCAATGTGCCCCAAACCCAACTCTATATATTGAATTAGAGTGAAATCTTACAAGGGTTCATAAATTAAAATAATAATAAGATAATAAGTTTATGAATTTAATATCATATTTTAAATTAAAATTTTAAAATAATAAATTTATATGTTATTTTCATTTATATATTCTTCACTTAATTTCTATTTTTCAATATGAAATTTCCACCAACACTGATATTCCAATACTTGCAAGTTGATATTATTACAAAATAATAGGCAAGGAATTTGGGTTTGAAGTTGTTGTTAGTGTATAGCATATACAATAATCCAATGGGTATATCCTATAGAGATGAATAAAAGATATGACATTGGCCACTATTAGCCATAGGAATGGGATGATATAAATTAATTAAACTCAAATATCTATTATTTGTAAGTATTGCATATGACTATTAATCATGTAAATTTTAATTTAATATATGTGATTTGATCATTTCATCATTTGATCACAATTAAATATGATGTGCATGTAGAAATGAGTTATTTCAGAAAAAAAAAAAATCATAATTTTTTTTATTTCACTTATTAAAATATGATCTCAATTCATTTAACATTAATTTTATAAAAAATCTTACATTTTTTTAAAAAAATTTAATTTTCGATAAATTTAATTAATTTTATAATTTCATCTCTGATGGATCATACTTTGATAAATTTGTACCAAAATAGAAATACAAGGATCTCCAATTTTCAATTTTTTCTTCTCCCGAATTGAAAAATTATTATAATAAACAAAATAAACTTAATGATTTTAACCTATATAAATTTATGTATTTATGATTATATTATATATTTTATATTAAATTATATTTATGAATATCACTATTTAATGCTGTTTTTTGAAAAAAAAGAAAAGAAAAGAAAATGTTTATAATATTTATATGAAATTGTGAAGAATAAATTGCTCATGACTCAGCAAGAGAGAGTACATACAAGTGCTCCACCCATTTTCGATATAACAGTATTAATA
The DNA here is from genome assembly GCA_948193065.1 of Aleurites moluccanus. Classification (NCBI taxonomy): domain Eukaryota; kingdom Viridiplantae; phylum Streptophyta; class Magnoliopsida; order Malpighiales; family Euphorbiaceae; genus Aleurites; species Aleurites moluccanus. The sequence continues at coordinate 46,652 of CANXYC011944661.1, read as the reverse complement.
ATTTATGAAAATAAAATTTCACAATATATTATAAGTAATACAATAATATATATTGATGGCCCAATCAAAGTTGTCTAAATATATTATTATTATTATTATTATTATTATTATTATTATATGTTATGATCGAGTCAATCAGACTATGGTCATTTAGAAGATAGAGGAACAATAAAAAGAAAGGAGACTGCACCGTTCATCCATCTACGATTAGCTTATATTTGGATTCATAAATTTGAATTTAAAATTATAAATTTATAAATTTAATTTTTAAAAAATATAAAAAATTTTAAATTTTAAATTAAAAAAAATTTTAGATTAAAAACGAAAATAATAGATTTGAAATAACTAAAAAAAATATTTAAAATATTAAATTTTAAAAAGGTTAAATTTTATTATATATTTAAAATAAATTCAAATTTATTTAATTTTAATGATACAAAAAAGATATTTGACTTAAATTTAAATTTAAAGTTTAAATTATTATCATAAAAAATCATTAAAATAGTTCGGATCATTTATTTTATTTGTTATCATATATATTTATTATTTTATATTTTTTTATATATCATATTATTATTTTTTTAAATATTTTAATAATTAATATTTTTTTATAAATAATATATCGTATAAAAAAAAATATCAGATAAAGAAAAAATCCATACTGCTATTGAAGTCTCTCTCCATATACAAAGAAAATAAGTTTAGGTAAAGTGACCAACTAATTAATAAGGACCTTACTTATAATAGAATAGAATGTATGTCACAGCCTTAGGTTCATTACTGGTTCTTCTTAAAATAATGGCACAAATACTCTTATTGATAAGAGTCGTATATACACGTACATATATAGTATAATATGGCTCATTATCCACTTAATTATCTAATAACAAACAAGTATTTATTAAACATGAGCATGAACATGCTAATGAGTAGCTAATCATCCCATTAATTATGTATCCATTAAAAAAATCACCATTCCAATTCTATATTCAAGTCTTTAATTCATCTAATTCTCTTACATATGTACTAAAAAATGGTACTATTAAAAAATAAAAATTCACATATACATTCTTTTTGAAATAAAAAGTGGAACATGTAAGTATGGTACTTGTGAAATTATTACATATATTTAATAAATTCTAAAAATTAATTTAATTGGTTAAAAAAATTAATTATTATCTTCTTGATTAGGGTTTATTTTTGAAGTGACTGATGCTTTTTTAATAAAATCCAAAAAAGGTTGCATGATTTAATTAAATAAATTACATGAAATTTCTTGCCTAGACCCACAAGACAAATTGTTGATTAAATAATTACATTTTAAATCTAAAGTCTTTCTTAAGCAAAAGGACCCACAAAATGTATAAAAAAAATGGTTTTGTATGATTAACTTAATCTAAATCAAAATTTTCTTGCCTTGTAAAAATGGTCCCACAACCACAGGTACTCAAAAACAAATTTAAAAATTGTACCAAATCAAAGCGTACATATAATAAATGAATATTGGTTTGATTGATAACAAGTCACTGTTTAGTTGGCCAACTATTATCGATTATTAATATACAGGTCGCCAATTGAAAAAATTTATGTTATTTGATTGGCCAATAAAAATTTTAATTATAATAAAATTTTTAATTAATTGATAAATCCCATAAGCAACTATAAAAATTTATGTTATTTGATTGGCCAATTAGCGATCGTACTTTTACACCAATTCTATATTTAGTAATTGTTTTATCAAACACTCCCTAAATTTATTTTTTTTAAATAAAATTTTATATTTTAATTTTATAAATAAAAAATATTATTTTTTTATGAATTTTATTTAACTTAAATTTGAATTAATCAAAATTAATAACTATCAAATATCAATTCATTTTACTACGGATTTAAAAAAAAAAAAAAGAGTTCATGTTGTATTAACGGAACAGGATTAATAAGCGACGTCTTAATTAATTATTAAGAGTAAAGACGATCTCCTAATTATTAACATTTGTAACTGCCAAAGTAATTAAAAAAGAAGTTAAAAAATAGACCCAACTTGGTGGTATAATCGTCATTTCAGAAAAAAACAAGATATAAATTGAGATGAAAATGAGTTATATTTTAGCTATATTTTGGGTGAGAACCGAGAAAGAGATCAGTAGCCAAAGCTCTCTGGTTCTTCTTAAGCTTTGGGATTCTATCCATGTTCGTTAACATCCAAAAGATTGATATTTCAAAAAAGCTTAATGAAACTTCTGAATAAAGTTTAGAATTTCAGCGCCTAACAAAAGTTCTTTGATCCTCTCCTTTGAAGGTACTCTCTCTCTCTCTCTCTATATATATATTGATGTTCGTATTGTATTTGTATATACATACGTATATGTACGTATAGATATTCTTTTTTTTGGTGAAGAAGAGGTAAAATGGATTTGTGATTGGAAAATGAGGTAAATATTAGTGGAGGATTTTTTTTTTTAATGGTTTGATTTCGATTTCTAATGTGTTTGGTAGCTGAGAAGATTTTTGTGGTTGATGTGTGTTTAGAGCTGTAGAGTTTGACTGGATTTTTGAATTAATGGTTACAGTTTAGTAATAGGTAAGCTACAGCAAAGAAAATTGAGCAAAAAGTTGAAAAAAGTTCATTGTTGGGACCAGTAGCTTTTGATTTTTCTCTCAAAATTAAGTACATGTTTGGAATTGATATATTTAATTAGAATTTGTGTTTTTTTTTTCTCTTTCCTGGAAAAGGAGATTTTTTTTTTAATTAAAAAAATTCAGTTTTTTTTTGTTCTTTTTTAAATGTTAATGGAATTTTATGAGAATTTTACTACAAGGACTCTCTCTCACTCTCTTTTTTCTTTTTTGGTAACGGTAAGTTGACTTCTTCTTGTTCATTGATCTTGGTTTTACTTGTTGATTTTATGTAATTGTTATTTAATTTTTGACGTTGGAGTCTAATTTTGTCCTTCTTGTAAAGAGTGAGTAACACTAATGATCACACAGCCATATCCTGGCGTCAGTTCCTAGTATTACCTTCGTTTTATAATCTGTTCTTTGATGCCTTTGTATCTTTTTCTCAAGTCTGAACTATGACAAAGATGGATCCTTAATTTGTTTCTTAAGGTTTTATGGTTGTCTACACTTGTACTTTTAGGACGTAGTCAAAAATTCTAAATGGTATTGGAGTTATTTGTTCTGACATCAATCATTAAGTTTTTATGCTGTCTTCTTTTTGTAGATCAAAGGGCAAGGAGATTTAAAGATATGATCACAGTCTCATTGTAAGATCTTCTTGTGACATTTAAAGATTTTTTTATAGCCTATGTAGTTTAGTTGTAATCGACAAATTGTAACCTTCTGGGCAGTATGCATGTCTGGTTCTGTGGCCATTGCTGATAATGTTGTTGAACGAGCACTAAGTTCTGCAGACAGAACAAAATCTGTTGATGCCATCTCTGATAGAGACCACTTGTCTATATCGATCAATGGTGAAGATGCCCATGCTTCTTCCGAGGCTGCTGCTTCCTTTAGAGTTGGGGAACTCGTTCTTCCCAACGGGGAACATTACTGTGGGTCATTGCTCAGCAATGTACCCGAGGGCAATGGCAAATATGTTTGGTCTGATGGTTGCATTTATGATGGAGAGTGGAGACGGGGGATGAGGCATGGAAATGGAAAAATTCAATGGCCTTCTGGAGCTGCTTATGAGGGTGAATTTTCAGGTGGTTATATACATGGTACAGGGACCTATATCGGTTCTAATAATGTGACCTATAAGGGAAGGTGGCGGTTGAATCTCAAGCATGGATTAGGATATCAAGTTTATCCTAATGGAGATATCTTTGAGGGCTCTTGGATTCAAGGAACACCAGAAGGACCAGGCAAGTATACCTGGGCTAATGGGAATGTTTATCTTGGGAATATGAAAGGAGGTAAGATGACTGGTAAAGGGACTTTTACATGGATAAATGGTGACTCGTTTGAGGGAAGATGGTTAAACAGTATGATGCATGGATTTGGAGTATATACATGGAGTGATGGCAGTTGCTATGTTGGAACTTGGACACATGGTTTGAAGGATGGAAAAGGATCATTTTATCCAAAAGGAAGCTGGTTTCCTGCTGTACAAGAACTATACTTGAATGCTTTGAGAAAAAGAGGATTGCTGCCAGATTTGAGAAAGCAAATCCATCATGCATCTTCAGTGGATATAGCGAATGTCAAGGTTGGTGGGGATCAGAGATCTCGTCATTCTTCAGCTGATGAATTATCCAAGGGAAACTTATTAACTTTAGAGCAGTCTCGTAACAGGAATGTTTCCCTGGAAAGACGCTGGAGTCTTGAGGTATCTATTGAAAAAGTGATAGGACGTGATTCATCATTAGAGTTATCTGAATCTGCCTTCGAAGGTGTGGAGAAAGAGGTTGTAACAAATGTACTACCAATCTTGGAACGTGAATATATGCAAGGTGTTCTAATTAATGAGCTTGTTTTAAATAATAGTTTTTCAACATTGTCCAGAAGAGCCAAACGTTGGCAAAAGAAACTTGCAAAAGAGGTTAAAAGGCCTGGTGAAACAATCATTAAAGGGCACGGGAGTTATGATTTGATGCTCAGTTTGCAGCTTGGAATCAGGTACAGGCAATTTTTCAACTGCATTATGTTCCTTCTTTTACAGTGGTCTAATTCTTCAACACTTAGTTGCAAGTTTATTATGTTCCAGTTATTTCTGGTTTTATATTGTTGGTTTTGCTGATAAGGCTGCACTTTCTTCCTTTTTCCTGTATTTGGTGTTTTTGCAGAAAGTATATGACTTTAGCTGAATGATCCAAGATCTATTAATTCTCCTTCTATTTAGTAATTTATAGACTGATAGTCCTTGCAAGTCGCATCTGCTTGCAAACTTTGTCCAATTATCTCGTCTATTTTACTTATTTGTAGTACTTGAGACAGTTCAGTTCTTTTAATATCTGGAATCTGTACATAACATCATTCTTTATGCAGTCACATTATATTCTGTGAAAACATCAATGATGAACATGCATTAGAATGTGATCAGGTATACTGTTGGAAAAATTACACCTGTACAGCGGCGAGAAGTTCGCTCGTCAGATTTTGGTCCAAGAGCAAGCTTTTGGATGAATTTTCCAAAAGATGGATCTCAGTTGACACCGCCTCATCAATCAGATGATTTTAAGTGGAAAGACTACTGCCCGATGGTGTTCAGGTTTGTTTGTTGGCCTTGAAGTTATTACGGTTTTGAGAATTTCCAAGCAGCTAATTTGATTTGTTTGATACATTACCTTGGCCTTCTTGTAAGTTCAACTCAACCTTGCTGCCTCCAAGACTTCAATTAGCAAAGCTATATGCATACGTCAAACAAGCTAATCTGTCTTATTCATGCAGCTGCAGTTTCTCTCTCACTTTTATGTGAAAACTTAGAAAATAATGGAGCACCCAGGCTCAAATTGAGCTTGCGAGATAGCATATCTTTAGTTTTTTGAGACACTAAATTTTCACTTTTTTTTGTGAGAAGTAATTTTTACTCTTTAAAAATGTAAAATTTTAATATACCATAGTACTTGTGTGGTATACTTGTACCCCGCATAAAGTGTATATTATCACCCATTTGGTACACTTTACAGGCTGCATTTTTGGGGGTAATACTTAGTGCACTAATTTTTCTCTACTTTTCTTCCAAAGGAAATAGCAAAAATTCTCCTTTATTCTTGCCTTAAATGTCGATGTTATTCTATATATATGTGGTTCTTGCACTTTGGCTTTTCTTTTTATATCGACATATATGCTCTTCTTTATGCTTAATGTAGGAATTTAAGGGAGATGTTCAAGATAGATGCTGCTGACTACATGATGTCCATTTGTGGAAATGATGCCCTTAGGGAACTTTCCTCTCCTGGGAAAAGTGGTAGCATTTTTTTCCTGTCTCAAGATGATCGCTTCATGATTAAGACACTCCGGAAATCGGAAGTTAAGGTTTGCCATCTCTTTACAAACCTTAAGTTATCTGAGCAGCATATTAACTGCCGAATGAGGAGACCTTTTTCTCTCTTTTACCTTTTTTTTTCTCTTTTTGAGTGGGGAAACTTATAGAAGAGTCTTTGAAGCTTGAGCCAGTAAAATATTGTCACGGATTTCTTACTTTGACTGGTAAAATACATCATTCGTGGGTGTATTTTTGTCTAAATTACCTTTGCAGAAAAAAAAAATACTCTTTCGTACGTCCCGTGTTGGTGCTATATACAACACGAATACCATTTTAGTGTTTGAGTGTGATAAATAAGTCATACATCTCCTGATATGAAGTTTGCCCCTCAATCTAAAAATGGGAAGAGAAACTGGATTTACATACCGGTGGAAAGCTAATGATCTAGGATTGCATATAATTCCTAGCGATTAAAAGTTGAACCATTGATATGAAATCCAAGATTATGTGTAGAGAAGTAATTGTGTGCCTAATAAATAGTTTCATTTCAGCTTGCAAATTCCAAGGCAATGGATTAAGCTTGGCTGTAGAATTAATTGATAGTGGAACAAAGGGCAGAATGGACAATTTCATTTTTTAATCAACTATTTTAGCATCTCATAACCATGATTAATTCTCACTTTCGGAATGAATAACAATGGATAGACTGTGAAGGTGGTGACAGAAGCTGATGGAATGGTCTTGGGAATTTATTAGAAAGGAGTTTGATTTCTTCACTTGTGATTCTTGACATTCCTCCATGAAAGACATTTTGTATTATCTTCTCTTGTTGCTTGGAATGGATAAATGGTGAGATTTCATTTGCAGTATTCGTCGAGAATGGTTAATTGCACACGCAATTTGAGTGGAATGCTGATGATTGGAAAAGGGAACTAGATCTCTCTCTCTCTCTCTCTCTCTCTCTCTCTCTATATATATATATATATATATATATATATATATATACATGAAAAGAATGCAGTGGATAGAAACAAGAGGGTAATATTTAGATAAAGGGGTCTAAAATAGGTTGATTTGAGGTAGTCTTACCATGAGAACAATTTCAAGAGGCCTGGAATGGATGTAGGCAAGATTTTTATTTGGAGGCAAGTCAGTAGATGCATGAAATTTCAAGACTTTGACAGTGGAAAATCTCTGGAAGGGGAAGAATGTGGAAGATACCAGGAAATAGACATAGTGAACAATCTCAAAAAGAAAAGTGGAAGGTTTCCGTAAATGATAATCTTCTTTTTTCCTCATTAAACTTTATTGTAAATGGTTAATCATTTGCAATTACATTGTGATTGAAGTTGAGTTCTAGATTCTCTGTTGATCTGTGGCATTTCCTAGGCGGTGGCATGTCTAGTCTTGGATGACCATAGACTTGAAAGGGTATATCATGTTGGACAGAAAATGAAGTTTTTTTTTTCTTCTGATTTTGGTTCTTGTGACAGTTTGCACTTGTAGATAGCGGGGTTGTGAATCTTCCATTTTGGTATATTGTGTAGTCTTTGTTTATTCTTTTGTTCTTCTTTCTCATGTTTCAACAAATGATTGCTTTTCTTTTTCAAACTGTTTTATTTTGTGATATGAAGTTCTAGTCACCAGAGTTCATTTTGACAGGTACTCCTGAAAATGCTTCCTGATTATCACCACCATGTGAGGGCATACGAAAACACACTCATAACAAAATTTTTTGGTCTTCATAGGATCAAACCCTCAAGTGGTCAAAAGGTAATTATCATTGTGAACAATAAATTTTATCCATGTTTATGGCCTTTCAGATGAATGATAATGATGTGACCAGTTGTGAATTTATTTTCACCATGTGATTAAATTTTGCAAGATCAGTGTTCTAGAGCTTAGTTTATTGACTCCTGCTCTCAAAGACTAAAATTTGTGAACTATTTCCTACATTGCAGTTTCGCTTCGTAGTGATGGGAAATATGTTCTGTACAGAATTGAGGATCCACCGAAGGTTCGATTTGAAAGGTTCATCGCTAGGTCGATCTACAGACAAAATTGAAATTGATGAGAACACAACACTGAAGGATTTGGATCTGAACTACTGCTTCTATTTGGAACCTTCTTGGCGTGAAGCTTTATTAAAGTAAGTTATGCTTCTTAAGCTATTATATTATTGTTATTTTTGTGTTCATATACCATTCATTTATCAATCAGATAACCTTTTTCAGTTCTTCACTTCGCTTGTACATAAAATAACTAAATAGATAAATAAATATTTAGTACATGTAGAAATATGTGACTATGACTATTTGCAACTATTAAGTGTTTCAGTTTGCAAAGAACACCAGACTTGCATTATTCAGTCAATTAACATACATTCACAGGTAGATATCATCCAAAAGTTTCACAATAGTATCTCTGATATCACAGAGTTTAGTTTTCTCATAAACCATATCTCTTATACACACAAATATCTCTAGAATGCTTGCTATTTGACTCTCTTTAGGGTTATAGCTTAGAATAAAGTGGTTAACTTTCAATTCTATAAGAATTGAGATACCCTTTACATTTTTGAAAATGACCTTCTGAGTCTTGACTCTCTTAAACTTGTAAATTCAAGGTGTATCAACATTATGTAAGAACATCATTATTAACACTTATGATGTGAAAATGGTTGTAATATGATTTCTTTGCAAAAGCAAAATTGTGTCAAGTCCATTTGCAAGAACATGCATCTCTAGCATTTCAAGTTCCAGTCAATTTTATCTTCATTCTGGCGGGCTTATCATGATATGCTACCACAGTTGGTTTCGTTTTTTCATATGTATCTTTATACAGGCAGATTGACATCGATAGTAAATTTTTGGAAGCACAGCACATTATGGATTACAGCCTTTTGCTGGGGGTGCATTATCGAGCCCCCCAACGCCTGCGATCGCTAATGTCCTACAGTCGAAGCATAAGAGCTGAAGGATTGGGGGTGTTGGCAGAGGACGGTGGGTTTGTTATTTAATATATGATAAGCTGTTAGTAGGTCACATACGCCTGCTTAATCTTTATAAAGTGTTTTTTTTTAGTTGTTGAAAAAGCTTACATAGAGGTAGGAAAAAAGATACAAAACAAAGTTGGATATCAGAAGTGAAAGTTACATAACTTATTTATGGTACACCAATAGGTTGGTTGTGATTTAATTATAATGAAGAAACTTTGGATACTAATACTATATTTTCTTTCTGCTGTTTGCAAAACTAATATTTCTACTTGGTTGGGGTTCAAATGAATTGTGAAAGCGGCACCAAAATGAGCAACTCTTGACATTGTGTTCTCATTTGGTGTGTTCGCTGAATTTTTTCTTTTATAATCAGGTTTCATATGCATGGGTGAGCAATAAACCAAATGCATGGCATCTTATGCATGGAATTTGTTAGATTTGGTCTAGGCAGTAATCTGATGTGACCCTACGAGTCTCCCCTCTTTACGGCTTTGTAATATATTCTGATTTTGCAATCTTGTTGCTGGTGTTTTACTGGCAGACACCATAGAAGAAGAGAACTACCCACAAGGACTTGTCTTGGTCCCTCGTGGAACAGATGATAATAGTGTTGTTGTGGGTCCTCACATTAGAGGTAGCCGATTGAGAGCATCATCTGCTGGCGATGAGGAAGTGGATCTCCTTCTTCCTGGTACAGCAAGGTATGACATCTATACTTCAAGTATGCTCCTAGTATTGCCATAAAGTTTCCAAAAGGCTTTCGACTCTTCCCTTTGCAATTGTTCGAGAACTTATATCTAGTAATTAGCCAACTGAATGTGTAAGCAATCACATGTTTGTTCCCGAATACATGATAGGTCTTTGTTTGCCTGCATTTGAAGTGTAGGAAAAGTGTTTATATCTACCTATAAAACCAAATAAATATAACGAGGTGTCTAATATTAAATTAGAGGGACATGCTTTGATTCTATGTAAAAGAAGCTTTTATAATTTCATTGCTATAGCCTGTAGCTAACATCTATTTATTTGAAACTTTCCTGGCAGGCTTCAAATCCAACTTGGGGTGAACATGCCTGCAAGAGCAGAGCAAATTCCGGGGAAAGAGGAGGAGAAACAAACATTTCACGAAGTATACGATGTTGTTCTTTATCTAGGCGTAATCGATATACTGCAAGAGTACAACATGAGTAAGAAGATAGAACATGCATACAAATCTCTTCAGTTTGATTCCTTGTCTATCTCTGCTGTGGATCCTACTTTCTATTCGAGACGCTTCCTAGAGTTCATCCAAAAGGTGTTTCCGCCTAATTCCATTTCAAGTTAAAAAAAAAAAAAAAAGCATTTTTGGTATTGATACATTTTAGATCACCTTATAAGTGTCATCTTATGAGGGGCCTTATGCTTGGATGCTTCATAAACCAAATATGTCGTGATTGTTCGCGTGAAATTCTTGAACAAATGGCTAGGGCAGCTTTTTTCAATATCAATGCTTTTAGTTCCATTAGTTTTCTTTTCTTTTTTCTTCGGTTAGTGCTGTGGAGAGGGAGAGTGGAGGATGATGGAGGGAATAATTAATTAAGCAGATTTCGTGTGTGAACATTGTGGTTGAACTGTTTTTATCATATTGTATTTATTAAGAATTTAGAAAATCACTTTTTTTTTTTTTTTTAAATTATGGTTTAATTTAAATTATGGTTTACAAAATATAATTAAAAAAATTTTAAAAATTAAAGAAAATTTTAAAAAGCAGATTCAAATTCAATCTCAGACATATCCTTAATAAAGGATTATGATTGTCTAGGCGTTAAGTCTACAACACCAGAGCAGTATTGCATCTCTGTTAGGTTCATTCAGTTATTCTGTTATTTTATGTAGGACATCAATTTGTTAATCTGAGATATTATTTCAAAACTTGGTTACAATTATATCCATTTGAGAAAATTAAAATAAAAAATTAATTAGTACATTATATCTATTTCTTCTACCCGTTTATCATTCTACTCAAACTTTATCGTAACTCTCCATCTTCATTGCATGTAATTTTGATTAAATAATAAATAATTTATAATGACAGAAATTATTTCGTAATTACAATTACATTTGTTTGAGAAAATTAAAATTAAAATTATATAAATAATTACTTCTAATCATTTATCAGTGAACTCAACTTTTTTATAACTCTCCATCGCATGTAATTTTGATTAAATAAAGACAATTGAAACTAAAAAACTAAAATCTAAAATTAAGATAATAATTTATTTTGGAAGTTTCGAAATACAGTTACTGAGAGGTATGCCAGTTTAAATCATCGATTCGAAGGGGAAAACCTTGAAAGTTAAATTGGAACTACTATTATCAACGCATACATATTGCATGTTCTACAAGTATTCTAAGAACAAAATACATGAGGTCAATGAAGAGTATATGCACATCCAGTTTGATGGAAATTGCTAAACTATTAATTGGATAAACAATAGATTCAAGTTCAACAAAATCCACTTCTCTCTGCATTTTAGCTGCTCAAACACGTAAAGATGTGCATACAAGCACTTTGGAAGGTCCCACGTTGGTGATAGAGCTACATTGGTTGGCTAGAAAAAACTGGTGGAGGCATTGGTGGCCTGCCCACCTGAGCACCGGGAGTGAAATTTGCCATTGTCCCACTACCACCAGGAGGTGGAGGAGGGGCAGGTGGAGCTCCACCAGGAGGCATAGGCCTAGGACCATTTGCCATGGGAGGAGGAGGAGGGGGTAGTGATACCTCTCAGTAACCTCATACTCTAATCCCCGTTTCTCTTTTTTTTTTTCTTTTACTTAACTCCTCTTTGTTCTCCACTTTTTTTCATTATTGTGTTTATTTGATATCCATTACCTAAAAATAATGCAATATCTATTTTGTTTTGAATTATTTATTATTATTTTGATATTAAATTTAGTTTTTTTATTTTTATTTTTATTTATTTTATTTATATGTCTTTATATTTATTTTATTTATATGTCTTTGATTTGTGAAAGTTTGAATTATTCTTATTTATAGAGGTTGATTTATTTTTCTAATATGAGAAATAATTTTCGTCTGATTTTCAATGATTGAACTTATTTAACGATTTAATATTAATTTCGAATGGAATGTATTTTTTGTTAATATGTCAATTACAATGGTTGAACTGAATATTATTACTCTGATAATTTGGTTAATAAAATTTAGGAGTAAAGCTAATTTTATATTCATTTTTATTATAATTTTTTTAATTATTTTTTTCGAAATATATTATTTTTCTTCATGAATGAAAAGCTTATATATATATATATATATATATATATATATATATATATATATATATATCATTGAAAAGCTTTGGTAAAATGATAATTTTTTAGCATTGGGATGAGAAAATTAATCGTGAATTTATTATTTAATTGAATATGCATTTATATTAGACTATATATTAATATGTATATACCGATTTGTGTTAAATTTATACTAAATAATAAAATGTGATATAAATGATTTCTTAAAATTTTATAAAATTTATTTATACCAAACATACATAATGAATTTTAATTTGTAATTTATTAAAAATATATTTTTTATTTTATTAAATATTAAAATTTTTAAAATTCAATTTTAGTTAATATTACATATTAATTTTTGACTAATAATGTTAGAAAATATTTATTTTATATTCAATTATTTTACTTGTATAAATAGTTTAAGGTTGAGGGTACCTAAATTACTAAATCTTTATCCTACTTGAATACTATTTGGATAATTACTTTTTAAATTTATATCAATGCCAAATCCATTTATAAATATTCAAATTCTATACAATCACATCAAATATGATTGGATACAATTTTTTTTTTTTGTCATCTCTAGTTTTCAATTACTATTTAAAATACTTAATTTTTATTTATTATTTTATGTAAATTTTAATTTAATTAAAATTTTTAAAATACAAACAATTTAAGATTAAAAGTGATATCAAACGACTTAGTTGAAAATCTTTAAATAAGTGAAAATTTTAATATTAAGCATTTAAGTTATGTTATCAAATATCATCTTTTCATGCATATATGTAAATATAATAGGTGTTCGATTTTTTTTTTTAATAATAATTATTAACATTTTTTTTTAATATTAGGAAGGGATCAATCATAAATTTATTATTTAGGAAAATATATATTTATCGTTAAATTATATTTTGATATATAATAATTATTAATTGTTAATTAGCTATTTAGTAATAAAATAATTATTATTTATAAAAATTCTAATTTGAAGTTTTTTTTAAATAGTTCATATTTATGTAAATAAAAAATTAAATTATTTTAATAAAAAATACTAAAATAAAAAAAAATATTAATATATATCTAAATCTAGCGACATCGTAATCTGTGATGTAAATTATATATATTATCTAAAAAAACACACCGTCATTTAACTTTTCTTAGTTAGATGGATCTCTCTTTATACACGATTTCTATTTCTCGGTTTTCTCAGTCAAGATGCCAATTTCTTAGTTTTCTTAGTTAGATCTATTTCCCTCTTTCTTAGTTTTCAATTTCTTAGTTAGATCTCATTCTTAGCTTAGATTTCTTCTAAGCAGTAAGTTTTCTCAAGCTGGGGGACAATGCAATTGCCCGCAATTGGATGGCCCATAACTTGACAAAAAATTAAAAAAAAAAGCCCTCGTTAGCTTATATGTCATGTTATGTGTGAATTGGTTAAAGAACAAGCTCAATTTTGTCAAGAACAAGTGTTATATATAAGGAGATAAGGAAAAAATAAAATAAAATAGAACAGTGTAAAAAATTAATTAAATCATCATTCAAAAAATATTATTTTCTCTTTTATACATTAAAATTTATATAGATTACAAATATATAATTTTTAAATAACATAAATAGTTAATTCATTGTTCAAAACAAGAATCTCTATCAAATAAAGCATGGAAAAATCACTTTTGGATACAAAGTCAATATTCAATCAATTTTTTTTAAATAAGAAAAATTTAAATTCAAATTCAACTTGTTCTGTGTTTATAAATACATTTATCATAGTCATTTATTTTTTTAAAGAAATTTAAGTTTCAATTCAAATTACAAATTTAGTTTATTAATATTAAAGTGGTTTTATAAGATTATGAATTTAAATTTCAAAAAAAAAAAAATCAAATTCAAATTCAACTTGTTATATTTATAAATACATTTATGGGGACAAATTTCTTTAAAAAATAAATAATCAATTTTCCTTTTAAAGAAATTTGAAAGTTCCAACTTCAATTCGATTTTTAAAACCATCATTGTCTAATAACGAACTCAATTTTGAACAAAACTTTATTAAATAATAAGAAAATTTCAAATCGAATTGAGCTTAACCGCGTCTATAAACCCATAGATGATAGCCACAACTTCAATAATCATTAAGCAATAAAAGGTTAAATTACATTCAACATCTCTAAACTTTATATATATATATATATATATATATATATATATATATATATATATATATATATATAAAAGTCTTTTATTCATGAAAAGACAAAATTACATATAAAAAAATAATTAAAAAAATTATAATAAAAATGAATATAAAATTAATTTTATCCCTAAACTTTATTGACCAAGTTATCAGAGCAATAATATTCAGTCCAACAGTTATAATTGGTATATTATTAGGAAATACGCTTTACTCGAACTTAATATTATGTAGTTTGATTAGTCCAAACATTGAAAACTAAACAAAAACTCTTTTTAATATTGGAGAAATAAATAAATCTTCATAAAGAAAGATAACTTTAACTTTCTCAAATGAAAAACATACAAACAAAATAAATATAAATATAAATAAAATAAAATTAGATATTACATTAAAATTTTATTTAAAATAGTAACAAATAACCCAAGACAAAACATATATTATATTGTTTTCAAGTAATCGACATCTACCAAAAATGATAGTAAAGAAGGGGACAAAAAGCTGTAAAGTAAAAAAAAGGCGACGTATTATTACTATTTGTCCATCCAAGTATTACTTAAATTCAACATTATCTTTATTTATTATAGAAAAATGTTTTAACTTCAATTTAATCACAAGAATGAATATTTTGGTCGATTTTTTATTTAAATTTTGTTAGATTACTTATATGGTATTTTGCTCAATATTTTTTAATAATTCTTTAAGTGAAACAAAATATCACACGAGTGATTTTTTTCAACTAAGTATTCTCCACATCCCACTCTCTCATCTTTTTCCGTTCTCTTTCACAAGACGAGGTCGATATTATTCAAACTTAGAACCAACAATTCCTTTGCAAACTACCATATAGCCTTCGCAACCACTATCGTCACATTCACTATCTTAGTAACAACATTCTCTTTCTCCTCCTACTCTTCACCCTCAACAAAATCAAAGGCCAAATATTAGTATGTAAAAGAAAGTTTTCTTTTTCTTGAACCTCAAATGGGCTATTGTGTATACACCAATGGGAATTCAAGAAAGGATCATAATTTTCAATTGCGATCTGATGAATTTTTGAAATCAAGTCAACTTGAGAAAAAAAAAAAGAAAGAATAAAAAAAAAAAGAGAAAAAACAAAAACATAAAAATAAAATATAAAGAAGATTGAAAATAAAAAATTGGGACTTTCGGTATTGCAAGTGGCGACAGCAACAAAGGACAATGGAGGTGGCTTGTTCACTAAGATCGATTGACGATGAGTTTTGTTGTTGTTGGACGAGTTCAAGACCAAAATCTGCATGATTGGTCTCGCAATGGCCAAACACAACAAACCTAGGTTTACAGCGATCAAACAACAACGACCAAAGGCAAAGCTGGTTGGGATTGAGATGGCTACAACTAGGCTACTTTAACCAATGCAAATTGAGTCTTGTAGGGACGCAACCTAGATCCACTAATTTAGCTCATACTCACTGACATATTATTAAATTTTTCATGCTTGTTCCAAATTTCAAAGGTTTTCTTTGACTTTATCCATTTCAACAAACAATTAGACATATCTCAATTTTTTTAGAACAGTCTCGAGCCAAATAACACTTCTTTTTACAATATTTCGAAAATTATGAGTGTCGCGATGAAGGATGATAAAGTGAACAAGTGGTGATATGCTTGTCCAAGCCAATGGCTTCATTATTCACTAAGCTTCATTGTAATGATTGTCAATCGGAAAATATAGGTGATAACTAAGTGTAGTAGATAATAATGCATACATGACATATAATTTGACGTGAAAAATTAATAAAAAATTCTAAACAAAATGTTATGTATGCATTTTTAATGTCAAAAATTAATAAAAATATTTATTATTGCAATCAAATTAAAATAAAAAAATTTATACAATAAATTAAAATTTAAAAACATAATAAATTTAAGTGATAAGTTAAACAATAATAAGTATAATTTAGTCATAATAAGTAGTGACCAAGTCAAGATTAAGTTATCACCCTTCATCAGCGATCTTTAAGAACATGAAAAACATTGAAATAAAATATAGCACTGTCAATTATATTAAGGGCTTATATTAATCAACGTGTAAACATGTTGTCCAGAATGAGCCTTTTAAAATCTGAAATTGCTTACTCATATGCCACAAATCAGTCCACTTGTACTGTACGGAAGAATCAAAGTACTAGTATACAACAAAATCTAATTAAAATTAATAGTTCAATTGGGTTCTGGGGGTAGTGGCGGTGACTGTTACTCTCACCTATCACTATGGTTATGGTGAGGTGCTTCCTTTGGATTCTAAAGAAAGAGACACAACTAACTCAACCAAAACCAGCTAACCAAAGATTAAGGTAAATTTTGCTCAGTTATGACTTACATTGAAATTACACCAAGTTAAAAATTTTGCTCAATACATTGAAATTTTGATCAATTCAATATAAATATATTAAATTGTTTAATTTTATTTGGTGTAAGCATAAGCCTTAGCTAGCAAAACAAGCATAAGCCTTAGCTAGCAGAACAAGTTGTGGACTACTTGTAGTTGTGGGCAATGTTTTTAAAATGAATCAGTTAAAAAATCGATGAAATTAAAAAATCAGAGGGTTAAAGATTCGATCGAAATTGAACCAATTAAATCAGAAAAAATCGATATACATATATATGCATATATAATTTAACATTTATTATATATATGATGAAAATAAATATAATTTGATATTTATTATTTTTGATCAAAAATTTAAAAAATTTTGAAAAAAATTTAAAAATAATCTAACCCACTCGAATTGAAAAAATCAATTCAGTTCGATTAATTTACCGGTTAATCAATCGATTTATTAATTTTTTTAAGGAACGAATTTTTAAAAATTGATAAAATTAATTTTTAATTTTTTTTAATTTAATCCGTCAGTATGTTGTGGGACTCCTTTGATGATTACTATGCAATCTTTTAAATAATAATAATAAAAACTAAGCATGCTAATGAAAATGCTAGTTACTTTTCATAGCATAATTTTTTAAAATGAAGACATGCGTGTAACATTTTAACTTTATTTATCACGCTTATAAAATTAATTAATCTCTTTCTCATAATTAGACAATCTTACAGTCACATATAGGCATTAGATTAAAGATATAATATGGATACAAAATTAATTTTGAATGAATCGAGAATTAAATAAATATTTAATAAATTAAATATTAAAAATTAATTATGAGATATGAAATAAATTGGTAAAATAATAAAATACAAAAATAAATAAGGTGAAATAAAATATTAAGTTTAGATATATCAAATGAAAATTATTCTATAATAAATTGTTTATTTTCTATTTTTTGCATAGATAATTCATACCTACTTAAATTTTTTGGGTCACTCTGTTTCTAAAATATAATAATAAATAAAGATTGTTAATTAAATATTGATAGTCTATTTTAAAAAATGAAATGATTTGTGAAAGTATATTTAAATTTATATGCAAATAAAAATTATAAAAAATTAAATATGGAATTAAAATGTTATTCATTTTAAATGATTTTTTCCATGTAAATCCTAAATATTCTTTATTTTCTATTGAATTATTAATAAATTTTAACAAAATTAGAGTATTAAATTTTTAAATTATTAATTTTTTTTTATCAGTACACAATATTAAATTTATTTTTTAATTTTTATTGATAATAAATCACGACGCTAAATTTTTTAATAAATTATAAAATATATAATTTTTATAATTTAAATTTAAATTAATAATATAAAATTAAATTTATTTATCTATCGATTTTATTAATAAAACTTAATTACCATCCTCTTGTAATAAATTAGAGATTAAAATATCAATTTTTTTTTTAATTTATAAAAAAATTAATCAATCGAAATAATATCGTAAATTATATAATAAAAAGTAATCAATTTAAATATAAAATTATTAGTGGAATGACGCAAATAATTGCTTATAATTTAAAAGGCATAATTCAAATTCATAACATATACCACCAAAACAAAAATTGAAATTGCAAAAATTCCATTTTAAAAACTAATCCAAAAAAGGGTTCCTTATAGTTCCAGAATATTTTGAAGTAAAGCCCACCCCAATAGTTGAGTCCCCAGTGACCCTAATAGGTTGCGTAATCTGAAATCTCAATTGACAATGCCCTTCGCCTGATGGTCGGAGCGTGTGAACACGCGTATATAACACCCGCGTGGAAAATAAGGACAAAGTAGGACCCTAGATTTGGACAAAATACGATAGTTCTGCGAAAACGGCGTCGCATAAGGACAACATAATTAAAAAGAAAAAAATCCATGGAAGTAAAGAATAACGTTGGAGTCAGGAGTTCATGTCTAGTTTTAGCCGTTTCTTTAGCTTCTCTCACTCAAAAAACCAAAATTGATGCCATTACCTTTCCTCTTTATTTTTTTCTGCTTTTTATTATTTTCTCTCTCTAGCTTTCTCTCTTTATATCTATAACAACATACATTTCCTTTTCACTGTACTTTCTTTTTTCTTTTTTTTTTAAGGAGAGAGAAACGACCCTGAAGTCTTGATCATCATTAGAGACAACACATATACAGAGATTTGAGAGAAAAAAAAAATTATTTTGAATTTTCTTGGAGAGCCCAGAAAAGGGAATTGAAAAAGGAGAGAACTTGTTTTTTCTTTTTCTTTTTTTTTTTTTTAAGTGGGGGATTGAATAATGGGATCATCTTCAGGGCAAGGTAGTGGCTTTGATCTCTCATTCAAGATCTTGTTGATCGGTGATTCTGGGGTTGGTAAAAGCAGTCTTCTTGTCAGTTTTATTTCCAGTTCTGTAGAGGATCTTGTTCCCACCATTGGTACTTCAAACTCTTTTATTTATTTCTTCAAATTTATCTTTCTTGTTGCCATTTTACTGTTCCATGTGGATTTTCAGCTTGCTAGTTGGATGTAATGTTTTTGGATATCTTTTGTGTTGAAACTTATCTAATGTTGTTATATGTTATGATACCAATTATGAGTTTTTGGTGGGTTTATCTCTGTTTTTTGCTCTGCATTTTTTTACTCATGAGATGTGTATCAGTTAGTAATTAAATGTCTTTCTAATATTAACTTGGTGTTTACTTAAATATTTAGTGATTGCTGCATTTAGTTTGGATTGAGTGATGCGAATGAGAAGTTGAATTTTTCTAATATGATTATGCTTGTGTCAAGGTGTGGATTTTAAGATCAAACAGCTAACAGTAGGTGGGAAGCGATTGAAGCTTACAATTTGGGATACTGGTATGGCTATGCGTTAATTATTTTACTTTTTAATTGCCAACTGGATGTGTGATCTTTGTGTTTCTACTTTTTATCCTCGTAAGAGAGAAAAAAAGCCTGCATCATCAAATGATTTTTATATTTTTTGGCCAACCTGTGAGTTCGCCATTAATGCAACAGTGGGATATTCAAAGTGGAACAAAGCTTGAGAAAAACTATTCACTCAACAAAAACCAGAAGGTCACTAGTGACCACTTTGCTTTTGTCAACTCTTTTAGAGACAATTGTTTTTGCTTTAACATGTCAGATCCACTTATCTATGCCACTTACTTTTGGTTCTGAATAAATTAACTACCCTTTGGCTTTAATAAATTATGCATTTTTTCTAAGTTATGTTAGTTCCTGTTTCTGTTAATAGTAATGCTTTGTTATTTATCCTGGTGTCTGCTTTTTTACTGCACTTCTCTTTCAGACTGGAATTTTTGCAATTCATAACTTATTTGTAAAATCATTATGTCTTTGGCAGCTGGACAAGAGAGATTCAGAACATTAACAAGCTCTTATTATAGAAAGGTCCAAGGAATCATTCTTGGTATGCCACCTACAGTACAAATTCTTGTCATCTAGATTGTTAAAAGCAAGCGGTAGCTGTTGCAACTTACTATTAATTTTGACTTGCTATTAATACTACTTCCTTATATTGGCACAGCAGAAATGTTTTAAGTAACAATATTAAAACTTACCTCTGATGTTGGGTTGATCTCTGACATAGCACCTGTATACTAATGCGAAAATAATGAATATTGGCATATGCATCTTTATCTTAATATTGGCATATTCGGATGGGGGGTGTGAGGGTGGTTTAAGTGTTACCGATGAACTTGAAAAAAGTCTTCACAATTTTATCTAAAAATATCAAATCGGTTTCAGCATATGCATCTTTCAGGAATAAGGGAACTGTTATTCTATCATTCCACTCATTTATCAACTTTCAGTTGTTTGCACATGCACATCATTGTGGTAGCCTGGACTAATGTTTAGTTAATCCACAGACTACCGGCCAAAATTCCTAATACTCTGCTGATTGCTGTTGGATTACTGTTTTTAAAATCTTTGGAAATATGTATGACTGCCCAAAGAATAATAGTCACTTTTCTGTTATGGCAGTTTATGATGTGACCCGAAGAGAAAGCTTTACAAACTTGTCAGATGTGTGGGCTAAAGAAGTAGACCTCTACTGCACAAACAAGGACTGTGTAAAGATGCTTGTTGGAAACAAAGTTGATATAGTAAGTCAATTCTTTTTTCAAGAGGATATAGTACCACTCTTGCCCTTGGACTGGAATACTTCTTCCTGTACTTTCATGTCTGATTTGGGGTCAGATTGTGTCTTTAATTGGTATGTAAACTCAACCAGACGATGATCGACCCATTG
The DNA here is from genome assembly GCA_948193065.1 of Aleurites moluccanus. NCBI lineage: Eukaryota > Viridiplantae > Streptophyta > Magnoliopsida > Malpighiales > Euphorbiaceae > Aleurites > Aleurites moluccanus. The sequence continues at coordinate 25,577 of CANXYC011944661.1, read as the reverse complement.
AGTACTCCTGGAATATGCTGAAAAATCTTTAAGAGTTACTAATTTGAATTGTCTTGTGCATCCTGCATATATCTGCCTGTTGGAGGAAAAAAAAATATTGCCTAGCTGGTCTGCTAACTGTTCGTTTCTCTTCAAGTCTTCATATTGCATCCTTGATGTCTCCATTTGGTATCTTGAGCTATTAACACACCTGATTTTTGCATTTCCAAATTTATAGCTTGGTTAAACTTCTATTCCTGCCTGTTTAGACACGAGTTGTTGAGTTGCAAACTTCTTTGTTTTATTTATTTTTTCAATTTACTCAAGAAGGGAAAAGAAAAGGCTTCAAAGGTAAGGCTTCTCCTCTTTATTCTTTTATTCTTATTTAATATTATTTTTTTTTTATTTGTATATGATTTTAGGATTCTGCAAGGGATGTAAGCAGAGAAGAGGGAATAGCTCTTGCAAATGAGCATGGATGCACGTTTTTCGAATGTAGTGCTAAAACTAGAGAAAATGTGGAGAAATGCTTTGAAGAGCTGGCACTCAAGGTACTCTTTCAGATAACATAAAATATCTATGCATTGAAGAGAATTTTGGCATCATTGCTTTTGCTACTCCAACAAATTAATTGATTTACAATAACTAATTGAATATTATTTTCCAAATTACAATAACTATTTGAATGTTATTTTCCAAATAAAAGAAACTGTTGGTGATAAGAATGTGTGATCCAAAATTAAACAAGGTTGCTACATTGTAACCTAGGCGACGGGTTCTAACTATGAAACACCATCTTTGCAATGTGAGGATAAGACTGCATGCCTACCAATGAGTTTTGATTTGGTGCTATTAAAGTCATCTCAAGAGTTGTGAGGTAGCGAGCTTGAATCTTAGTCGAAGCCTAATGATAATGATGATGATGATAACAAAAAAAGACTGCATACATCTGACCATTTCCATTTGCATATGCAATTGGAGTTGTTATTTAAGCTTTTCCTCAGTGAACTTTGTGGTATTAAAGTCCATGGGCCGGTTGATATTTGTTCACAAATGAACCTATTGACATCTCTTTTTCAACTTTAATCCGGACTGGCATTATCATCAGTTTAAGAATGGGACTTGAACATAAGTCTCAGGATTTAACCCGTTTGGGTATGAAACTCTGATACTATATTAAAATCTATGGGCCCATATAAAAGTGAGCTTATAAGTAGACAGATGTTGAAATCTACTTGCACAAAATCAATTGACTTGTGCTAAGTCTAATAACCACTCACTTATAAGTTTTTTATATATTTTGTTGTCATTATTTGATGTAGGATACTTTTCCTAACAAGTGGCCCATATTCTTGTTGACAGCATTAATTAAATTGTTTCTGATGGTTTTGAATTACTTTGAAAAAACAAGATGCTGATATGTTATTAAAGATTTATAAACTTGCTGTTCCTCCTTCCTAGTTCTGATATTTCAGGATTTGTCTTATAGATAATGGAAATTCCTAGTCTTTTGGAAGAAGGATCTACTGTAGTGAAGAGAAACATTCTAAAGCAGAAACAAGAAAACCAAGCACCTCCTCCTAGACCTAGTGGTGGTTGTTGCTCTTCATAAGCTGCAACAACAAGGCCTTTATACGAAGAATGACTATACTATCAATAAAAGGCCCCCAAATTGCAGTGCAGATGGCGTGTAGAATGAGTTTCCCCTAAACACATCATGTATATGATAATTGCTTTCATTGTTTCATCCTGTGTTTTTCCGCTGCTGTTATCATGGCTGCCAAGTTGCCTTCCTTACTTGTGGATCATCATTCTGGGAATATAGGCACTATTAGCTTGTGCATATTTGTTTGCCTTTGTCTTTGTTGACCAATATTATTCAGTCATGTTGCAAGAACAAAATTTATTTTATTCTATTGATTAAGTTAATATGTTTTCTATCTTCATCTCTTTAGTGGTTTTTTTTTTTTTGCGGGTTCAAAGAAAGAGAACTCGAATTTGAGATTTCACTCAAGAGGTGCACCTACCTATTAAGTTAAGCATGCCAATAGTTCAATGAAATATCATCTATTGTCAAAATTATATTATATATATGCGATTTGTAATCCCCCTTGAATTTTTATTAATCAAAATCTCATCTATTTTTGGAGAATTTAGGAAATATTATCAAATCAGGATCAAAGTAATCACCAACTTTTTAGGATGCTGATAAGTTAGTCAGCACAAATGCACAATTAGCCAACAGTGCCTAAAGGAATCCTTTGCTCATGTACACACATATGTCTAACTGATGAGCAGTTTCTATTTGATTATTTGGATTGTGTAATTGTGATGTTGAGATTCTATAGCCTCATGATACGCAGTAAGCTGTGTCATAATCCTTTTAACTGTGATTTTTCTTTTCTTTCTTGCATGAAATAAAAGGTAGGTAGGATTACAAAGCTATGATCATTCGAGCATATGTTTTTTTTTTTTTTTTTTTTTTTTCAGCATATGATTGTAAGTAATAATATAAAAATTGGGTGATTGAAATAGAGATTTATCATGAGAATTTTATGTTGCAATAAAATTTTCAAACGGTAAGATTTTCAATAATATATTAAAAGGAAAATTCTATCGTGTAACTATTTAACAAACTATAAAATATTTTATGTGGTAATGAGTATTTTAGATGATAGAGAAAGGACATTTATTAAAAAAATGAGTATTGTGAAGATAAGAATATTAAGATATATAAATGATTATATTATTGTGAAGACAAGAATGTTAAGATATATAAATGATTATATTATAAATAAAAATATCAGAGATAAAGTGAGAGTCATGTAATTTTTAAATATATATATATATATATATATATATATATATATATATATATATATATATATGTAAATTTTTTAATTGGCCCTTAAAAAAATTATATAGATTTAATAGCACTAAACTATATGTAAATGTTTAATCAACCACCCAAAAAAATTATGAAGGTTTTTGGATCTATTTAAAATAAGCATGTAATAATATTTTGAAATTTAAAAAATATTAAATGATTTTTGAGTATTTGGATTATTAATTCAAAATGCTGTTTTGAAACTTAAAAATAAAAAAAAAGAAAGTATTTTTTTTTTTAAACGATATTTTCAAAACATAGTTTCTATCCAAACATTCAATAAATAATTTATAATACTAAAATTTTTTACTAATTTAATTTTGATCCATTAATAAAATTTTCTGGTTTTATCCATACGTGAAGCATATATCTATATAGATTTTAATTAGAAATATTGAATATATTATGATAAATAAGAGGAAAAGAGAAAGGGATAAACCTAAACTAATGAAATTATTAGAAGCAATGGACAAGCTGCTAAAACTTTTTTTATTTTCTTCAGGTTAATTAAATTTTGAAGATATTCATATTAAAATTTATGCACCCAAACAATACAACATGATTTATAAATAATACAATTATTAAAAGAAATGGATAAGTTTCTAAAATTTTTACATTTTTTTTGGGTAATTAAATTTTGAAGATATTTATATTAAAATTTGTAGTATGTGCTAATAATAAAGACTTAAATATGGGTCTTAAGGTCCAATTCATTTGGGTATAAAACTCTAATGTTTTATTAAAATTTATAAACTCATATATATGCAGATTTATAAATGAATAAGTATTAGAATATATTTGTACAAATTTAATTAAATTATGTTATGTTCTATTCACTTATATATTATTTATTTATATATGTTTTATTATTTAGTATGAGATATATTTTCTAATAATTCTAACATGCAACTTTACATACATAGAGATTATTTTAATATTATTAAACCAAAATAAATTTATCTAGAAGGTTGCATTATTTAAGACTAATGCATCTAAGTTTTTTTTTTTGATATTAAAAATGGAAAATCAATTTTGAATTTATTGTTTAAAGAAATATATATTTACTGTTAAATTATGTATTTATATACGTAATATAATGATAATATTAAAGAAGGAAATTTAGCCTCTTATTTAATTATTAACTTGACTTACTAAAAATAACTGTAGCAGATAGGAAAAGATACTAGAAATATCTGGTTCATAACTGGACAATATTTTTTTTGATTTAGTAATATCAGAGTTTTTGGTTCGATTTTGAGGTACCGCATTCGAGTTTTTAGGAGGTGCATAATCTCCTGATTTATTAAATAGTGTATTAATTCAGCAGCTGAGCGGATCCATAACTGTAGCAGATTGGGGAAGCTATTTCTAATATCTTCCCCTATCTGCTATGGTTAAGTAAAGGCTTAGTTTGACAAACAGAAAAGAAGTATGGCAGTGGTGGCACTTCTTTGATGATTAGTGGCTACCTAATAGTCTTGACATGTTAGTGATAAATTTTTGTTACTTTTCTTACATTCCTTGAAATTAGCACTTTGCGCATATAATATCTAAGCTTTTCTTTTTTAGCATATAATATTCAAGCTTATTATATTTTCAAATAAAGTCTTTAAATTTCAGTTGAAATTGTGAGTATTCTATTAATTCCATAATTATCCGGATACTAATCAACTGTTTTGACTTAATATTTATTTTTTAAATCAAATTAAATAAAACTAAAAATTATTTAAATTAAAAATTTTAAATTCAATTTAAAATATCAATTTGAATAATTAATTTGATCGGTTTGAATTATAAAATAAAAATAATAAAAAATAAGTAATATATAAATTTTAAAATATTTTTATTGCATGAAATTATATTTTAAATATATTTATGAAATATTAAAATAAAAATAATTATATTTTAAATAAATAAAATTTTTATATTATATAATAAAAATTAATTTAAAAAATAAAAAATCTCAAAATTTAATATAAAAAAATTTATATTAAATTAAAATTTAGACACGTATAAATTAAAATATATAATTTTAATATATTTCAGTTCGAATTGATTTTAAATAATTTTTTATATATTTAAATTATAATCAAATAAAAAATTCGGTTTAATTATTTTTTTAAAATAATTCAAATTATATTAATAATAAAATTATAATTTTTAATTTAAATTAAATTAAATAATTAATTTTTATTCAACTTTACTTTTAAATAATCAATGTACTACAAGCATTAATTACTCATAAGTCATAAATTTGTCAGAAGTTCTTAAGATTTTGTACACATGGAAAATATTGAACTCATTTGTTAGAATCTGACTGTTAGATTAATTAATCTTATCACAATTTTTTCACTATAATTAATAAAGTCTTTGTTGATATATATTGCAGTTTATAATGTGACATATAAACAAAACTTTTAGCAAAGTTGTGGACTAAAGAAGTCAAACTCTGCTTTCCAAACTAATGGAATAAGCAGAGTTTGGAAATAAAATTAATGGAATAAGCTTTTAATTTCTTGTAAATAAAATAAGTAATCTAGTTTAAGGTTAATAAATAAATAAATTAATTAATTTTTTAATGTATCAAAAACTCTTTAAAAAGATGAAATTATTAGGGTTGAAATTTCCTAATTTTTTATATTAAAAAATTTCTCGATTAAGCTGCTATTAATAAATTTATTCAAAATTTTTATTTTTAATAAATGATTTCATTTGTTATGAAAGAAAATATTTATTTTGCTTTAAATTCTAACTTATAATTTAATACAATAAAATTAAAATTACAACTTATATTAAAGGAGCTGTTTTTTTTTCCTATACGACGTCGTATCTTTTCAAATTATCTAGGCAAATCTTAATTTAATGTCCATTTAAATTAGTTGTTGAAAACTAGCATTTAACATTTGAGTTTTCAACTGTTAATATAAAGACATTATTTAGTTGTGAAAAATAAATATTGTTTTCTAAATTATTTTAAGAAAATAAAAAATTAAAATTTAGTGTTTAGTTATCAAAATTTTTTAAATGAAAAATTTAAAATTAATTTTCCAAGTTTTCCAAAATTAAACTATGTGATGTAAAACTATTTTATAATATTTTTTACTTTGCTTTAAAATAAATATTTATAAAAAGTAATAGTTATATATTTGATAAAAAAGAAATATTTAAAATAAAAATGAAAACAAAGAAATAGCGAAAACTTTAAATAGAAATAAATTTTATCATATTTTCTTATTTTTTAATTTTTAATTTGGAAAATAAAAATATAAAAATTTGAGAAATAAAAATAAAAATGAAAACTAGAAAAAGAAAATGGAAAATATTTTTCATAACTAAATAAAGTCAAAATGTTTAATAAATTCAAATTTTAAAATATCATTTTAAAATTAAATGGTTAGCATTCCCCGTCAACCGGCCGTTAGTCGTTAATTACAAATTATTAACCACTAACAACTGATACTGCCGCTGAATCAAATAGTTTGTTGTAAAAAAAAGAAAAAAGAAAAAAAAAAGCTTTGCAGTATCTAAGAAACAATGTAATTTCAAAATCTGTGGTATTTTTTTTTTATCCCAACAAGTATTAATAATAAAAATATATGCTATTAGATGATTAGGATTCTACACCTATTGTTTTATACGTGTAATTCAGCATATTCTAATGAATATACAACTAGAAATTATTATATATTATATAGATTATATGTAAATATTGAGATTAGTCTTTGATTTGTGGGTTTTGTTTTGTATCAAGGTATGGATATTAAGATCAAGCATATAATAGTGGGTGGTAAATGAGTGAAACTTGCAATTTCTGACCCTGGTTTATATATGGAAACCACACTACCTAGCTAGTCTGCTATATTAGTTAATCAAGTATATAAAGTTTTTCTATCATTTCCCCCTTTCGATAAACAATAATAGATATAATCTTTCACTAATTGATTGGCAAAATCTTATTATACGGTTAATTTGTTGCAGCTGGACAAGAAAGATTCAGAACATTAACAAACACTTATCATAGAGAGATGCAAATGGGATCATTCTTGGTATGCTACTCGATAATACAAATTAATTTATGTAATTTGATTTCTTGACAATGAGATTCAATACCATTTTTATTTTTTTAACTTTCCAATGACCCTTTGTCTCTTATACCAAGTCTATAAGTTCAAATCCCAAATGCCAAACAGTCAAAGTCAAATTAATTAAATAGAACGTGATCCAGTATCATGCTCACATGAAATTCTTATACTTTTCCTATTTTAGTTTCTCCCCCTTTTTTTTATATGAAAAAAAAAAAGGCAATATTTTGAGGGTTAATTAGACAACTTCGATTAGCCTATAGCCAATAGTTAAAATACAACTCACCTGTCCAACCATAAAATGTTAACCATCACCAGCTCAATATGGACAAAATTTTTTTTTTTAACTCAATTATTCGTTCCTTTCTACTTTCATGGAAGTCCCTGTTATTTTAAGCAATGATTATAGCTTTATATGTATATAATGGAATCATAGATTTTCAGAAAGTAGGAATAAAAGGTGGTGCTTTATTTATGTTCTTTTTCATATCTGCGATGTTAAAGCATTGATTCCTGATAAGACAAGTTTTCATAATTTTATGACAAATTGTTGAACAAGCTTCAACATATATCCTAATGGAATCTGAAGGTAGCTTTTGATATTCCACTCATTTATTAGAACCCGACCGTGTTATCATGATATTATTATTGAGATTACCTTTTTTTTTTTTTATCACAAAGCTTCACAATAATTAAGTCTTTGTTATTACAGTTTATGATGTGACACAGAAACAAACCTTTAGCAACATAGCAAATTTTTGGAATAAAGAAGTCGAACTGAGCTCTACAAACAAGAACTGTGTCAAGATACCTGTTGGAAATAAAGCTGATAGTAAATAAATAATTAAAGTTGATAGTAAGTTATTTAAATTTCTTGTTTTCTCAAGAATAAAATAAATACATTAATTAATTAATAATTTTAATGCAGGGTTAATAAATAAATAAAACATAGTTAAAAGGCATTTGTGTATGATTTCAGGTGTCTGAAAGAGTTGTCAGCAGAGAAGAGGACATGGAACTTGCAAAACAGAATGGTTTTTTGGTTTCTCAAGTGCTAAAACTAGAGAAAATGAGGAAATGCTTAGAAGATTTCGCACTCAATGTTACTCCATCTTTCATAAGAACATAAAATTGAGTAATGACAAAACTGTTAAGAGGAATTTGTCTAGCAGACGGGTACATGAAACTCAGAAAGGGTTTCTGATAATATATATTTTGTCTTGTAGATGCTGGAGAAATTAGAGAATAAAACGGAAATATACCCAGGAGTACCAGGTGGAGGTGGAGGCAGTACTTGTTGCCATTAATTGGCTACATCTACAGGGACTAATTTTTATAAATGAACGCAAAACACATTAATAAAACAAAAACAGACCGGAATTATATAACTAAAGTGGCATGTACGTACAAACGCTTGCTTTAACCATCAACAAATCATGTTCATATTTCATATTGTGTTTTTTAAAGGATGCTACCACTAATGCATTCTAATAGATTGCGTAAATCATTTGTTTTTGTTTGCCAATATTACTTGTGTCCCATGAAAATTTATGCAATGTAGTCAACTCAATGTGAGTTTCTAAATAACTAATCCTAAATTCTAGCAACTCTTGCACCTATCAAGGAAAATCTCTGTTAATAGCTGGGTATCAACCCAATATGCAGAACACAATCATTAAACATTAAAAAAATTCTATTTTTCTTCTTCATATTCTAAAACTGGCAAAATAACATCTTAAGATTTTGTTGGTGTTGCTAACTATTCTAGAGAAGCCAATAAAATTAATGGTCATCGCTGAAAAAAGAAGTATCGCCTCAACCAAGCGGATATAACCTGTTGTTTTATCCAAGGGCAAGTGAAGTTACAGCCTACTGGGATGAAATGGCACTAGCAGCAGATTCCAAAATTCTCCTTGCATCTGTGTCTGGATCTGGTAGCTCACTTGGGTTCTGCCAAAACTAAATGATTAATAATAATGAACATAGATGGTAGAGGGGGATAATTGCCAAAACCCTCAATTTAAGGGGGATAATTGCCAAAACCCTCAATTTAATGTTCACCTTTCCATAGACATTTGTTTTTGTCACAGAAGCACCAGAAGCCAGAAGCAACCTTATGACATCCACATGTTCACCTCTCGCTGCATGGTGAAGAGGCTGCCAAAACAAAGAAACTCCAATGAGGAAGACAAGTTTAAGCACACCTAATTCCACATTAAACAAATCATTTTCAACTGTATCAGCCCCTGCCCCCCCCCCCCAGCCTGACACCACAGACTCCAAAGGGGTAGGCAAGGAGAGGGGGGAGAGGGAATTGTATGTAAGATTAATTTTGATCTCTCTTTTCTCTTTTCCCTATTACTAATGTAATTAGTTATTTTTAAAACCCCTCCAAAACGCAAAAAAAAAAATATATATATATATATATATATTTGGTTTTTAATCAGTACTCACAGTATCACCCTCAGCATCAACTGTTTCTAGCATCCTTCTTACACGCTCAGCATTATTAGCACTGTTCAACAGCAATTGGACTATCTCAATAAAACCTGCATTAAGAAGAAAAAAATTGAAATATCAACTATAAATGAATGATTCCATGGGGAATTTATGGGGAATTTTTTTTAAAATAAGATGCTAGAAGCTAGTGGTTGTTGCTTACCCCCTGCACAAGCATCATGCAGAGGTATTGCTCCATCTTCATCCTGAGCCTCCAAATTTGCTCCCCTTTCCAGAAGTAGCTACATTGAAAAGATTGTATATAAATTACAGTGTTCTTTAATATAATTAAAGCAGTAAAATTAGAATAACAAAAGGCAAGTTACCTGGACACAGGGCAAGTAACCATAGAGACAGACAAGATGAAGAGCTGTGTCCCCATCCTCTACTGGTTCATCAATGCTACCATTCAAATTATCTAAACCATAAAAGAAAAAGGCATCAGCAAGGAGGTGTAAAAAAACAAAAATGAGGGAGCATTTAAATCTCCCAAATGATGAACCATACCAGCAACTAATAGAACATTTTTTTCAGAGAATTGTATTTCTCCTCAGTTTGAAAAATGAGTTCTATGCCTATATCTCAAGAAAATGATGACTGGGTGATACATATATTTTTTTTTTGAGAACATGCAACTGAAAGACCATCACCAAGTTATTGTCCCATCAAACTGAGTTGTAGGGAAGAAATCATAAAGACAATCTTGCTCTTCAAAATTTTTTCATAAATTAGCTATCCTTTAGCCTTAGACCTACAGCATCTTACCTCCACACTTTTACACTGTTAAAAATTAAATACTATTTACTGACACTCATCCTCCAATATCACTTATTTCTTCTAAAATATATAACATTGTTTTGGAAATTGGCAAAAACTGCATAGTGATCTAGGAAAATATCTACATTAGGATTGATGATCTTTGATCCCCCCCACCCTGGCCAAAGACACAAAGCTAAAAAGCAAATTATCATAATTGGCCATGTTCAAGCGAGTCCACTCTTCTTAATATTCACATTCCAAAACATCATTGCAAAACTTCAGTTTCTTTTGTTCACCTTTTGCAAGGTCAAACTTTGCTATTGCCATATGTAAGCATTAACTTATTGCATTACTTAAACTCCCTAATCCACTCAGTGGCACAATCAAAAGATAAATATCTAAAAATAACATATAATTCTGTCTAGTTCAATTAATTAACTTGAATTGTAATGATTAATGAAGAAACCTAGGGTTTTTTAGATTGATTGGACATGCTAAAAGTACCAATAATAACAAATCAAGCCAATCGATTAAATACAAAAACTAAAGTCATGTAAAGAAAAATCAATAGTCATCAAGAAAATATAAAGAGGAGGGTACGGCGGCTTACTAACCAAGAGCTCGGCGAAGGGCGTCAACATCGCCGCCTCGAGCAGCGGCGGCGAGGTCCCGGAGATGAGGAGGAGTGGTGGAATCGAGGTCGTCCAAACCCTCCTCTCCAAAAAGAGCATTGTCTTCTTCGTTCTCTTCTTCGTCTATGAGACCATCGCGGTGCACGGCCATTTTTGCGAACGATTTTGTTTCTGTACTGCAGTGTATTTGAACTTCGCAGAACCTTAAAAAAGCCAAACAGGTCAGAAGCGCACCGAGCTTTACAATACATATAAATAGGATGGAATCAAATCAAATTAAAATTGAGCACATCATATTTATTTAGTTTAATTTTTATTTGAAAAAAAAATAAATTAAAAATTTAATTTAATTTATGATTTGAGTATTATTTTTTATTTATTTTAAATTGAACCACATTAAAATTATATATATGTGTATTATTTTTTTATTATTATAATTAAATATATTTGATTTTATTTTATATACAATCCTATTTTTTTAATCTAATATTAATTTAAAATTTTAAAAAAATATCATTCATAAAAATTAATTAAAAATAAAAAACAAGATTTTAATTCTTGATAAAATATAAATTTTGAGAGTGTTAATTAATAAAATAGATAAATTTATTTTATATGTTGAACTATTTTTTAGATTTTTTTATCACAGATATTTTATCGATTTTTTCTTAAATTTATAATAAAATATATCAATTTATAAAAAAATATATTTAATTTAAAAATGACAAACTAAACATGATCAAGTCAAACTAAACTGAATACAAATTGATAATTTATTTATAATAATAATTTAATTTAATTTAAATAAAAAATAAAAATTAATTTAATTTAATAATAATTTTTTAAACTGAATTATATTAACTGTCCATATAAATGTCTGTAAATTATATATATCATTAGTGATTAAAATTTATCATTAATTTTTATTAAAGTCATATAATTTTAATTTATTATAATTAAATCAATTAATTTTAAATTTTAATTAAATGGATAATCACTCAAAAATTTTCAGATCACTGAGATAATAAATTGGTAAAAAAATATTTAAAGAATATTTTCGACGAATTAATAAAAAATACTCACTACTAATCTAATCCCATGCTTATATAATTTACTCCTATGATCTTTTTATTAACGTAAGAAGAAAAATGAGAGAGAGTGCTTAATTAACGTTAAAAAAATATTTTAATAGGTAATTAAATTAGTGATGGGTCTTATATTTTTGCTGACTTATTAAGAATATTTTTTAAATAATTTTTTTCTGAACTCATTATTTCATTGATCGAAAAATTTTAGGTAACTTTTCATTAAATTAAAATTTAAGTTAAGTGAATTAAAAATGACAAATTGAAGTTATGCAATTTTAATAACAATTATTAGTGACCAACGGTATAATTTACTCTATACAACATATTTGTCATAAAAATGTATCCCATACCCAAAAAAAAAATTCCCAAAAAAGTTTGCTTGTATCTTATATTACTAATTTAAAAAATTAAATAATCATATATATTATCAATAATATTAAAATTATTTTTAAAATTATAAATAATTTTTTTATTCAATTAAAATTTACTTTCTAGCTAATAAAAGAATATATATTCATCAATAAATCTTTCATTTAATAGTATTAGATGGTTTTCAATTTTTTTAGTTCAAGTCCTAGTTAAAATTAAATATATGTAAAAAAATTTATTATCCATTCAAAAGAAAAATATATATTTTTTATTCTATTTAAATTTTTTTTGTAAATTTAATATAATTATATTAAAAGCTCATTATTATAAAAAATATATATATTTAAATCAATTTCTTTTTTGTTTTATTTCATATGTTAAAAATCTTAATTTAATTGTTTGCTATTAAAAGTAAATATTTATTAGTTATAGTAATGTGCAATATTTCATTGATGACCACCATAATATATATTAAATATAATTAAAATGTTAAATAATTTTTTGAGTATTTGATTGGTTAATTTAGAATGCTATTTTGAAATTTAAAAATAAAAAAAATAAATTAAAACTAGATATGATAACTTTTTTTGAAATGAGAAAATTTATATCCAAACACCTCCATAATATATTTAAATATCATGATGCCATATAATTATTAAAATATTTTAACTAAATATATTATAAAATATTTTTAAAATTTTAAATTTATGAGTTTGAAGTTGAATTGAAATTTAATTAATAAAAAAATATTTTTTATTATTAAGAACAACCCACATTTCACTTTATCATACATTCAAAAATTTAAACATCAAGAAAAAAGAATAATAGTTGTTCCAAAAAACCTTCCTCTTAGTAAAAAAAATCAAACAATACCTCAATTTTACATGTAAAAAATCCAATGCTTTTTCCTAAAAAAAAAAGATTATGCTTGATAAGAAAATGAAATTATTTGATGAAATTACACTATATTTAATTATATCATAATAAATATAATCTAAAAATATGAGTGAATTATATCTCAATAAAAATAATTTTTTTTAAATTTATTAATTTTATTAATAAAATTTTAATTATGATAACTCACTATAAGTTATTTCATTTTCTTCAATTACATGGTGATATTGACTCATATGTTTTTAAATAAAAAAATTACAAGTTTTGTGGTCTGCATTGTGTAATGGATTGTTATTGTACTTTTGAGTCCATTTCTTTGTTGGGCTCTACCTTTTCATTATTTGTAGATTTGGCCTTTCAGCCCTTTGTTTAATGAAATTACAAGTTTCTATAAATAATTTTCCTTTTTTAAAAAAAAAATAAAGAAAAAAAAATCCTCTAAAGTAAGACTGGATACATAAGTTTTTAAGATATTCATTTTTTTTATGCATTTTATTCTAAGCATGGATCTCAAAAATTAAATAGTAAACAAATAAATAAGTATCCATATCAATAAAATACCTTTGGAATTTAATAGTAAAAATTATAGAAAAATAGATAATGTTTATATTCCTTCTAATATGAGAGAATTTCAACACTTTAGATAGAATAATTAAATTATCAACATTACATACTAAAAATTAAAGATAAAAATGATAAATTAAGAAAATTAATTAAAATTCTGACGATCTTAAAAATTATAATCCATAATAAAATTTGACATATAATAACATAGTAGTATTATTCGAATATATAAAAAAAAAAATTAAATATGAATAATTTTGAAATTACTTTTACAATAATAATAAAGTTATATAAGATTATTTTTTTTTAAATTGAAAAATTACGAATTAATTTAATAAAATATAATATGATCTTTTATTGCTTATTTTATTTATTTTTAAAAAAATTATTAAATAAAATGAGAATATATTTTTTTATATCTTCACTTTAATTTATTTTTATATAAATACAAAAAATATATTTCTGTCATACTTAATAATTTATTTTTTTTATTTTTTATTTTTAAAGGGAATTGAACTCTATTCTATCTAACAATATATATATATAATATAATGGTAAATACATATTTTTTCAGATAATAAATTTAGAATTTAACTTTTTATTCTTTAATACTTAAAAAAAAACACATATATGTTTAAGTCATTAAAGTTTATACACTTTACACTCTTGAAATTTTAATCCAATCGTACTATAATTTTTTTTATGGTATAAATTAAAATTTCAAATTTATAATTTCATTATAAATGGTGCTTCATTTCCTTGCATAAAAAAATTAATGTATTTTTATCATAATACTCTAATTTAGTCATCGTATTAATTAACTCTTTTAATATATTTTAATTCTAAAAATTATAAAAAAATTTAAATTTGATAAAAATAGATAATTACAATACTAATCAAAAAGAAAATTTTGATTCAGCTTTAATAAACATAAACTAGATAAGCTTCAAATGTATCTCCCACATATATATGAGATCAATCATTAATGTAGAGGAAAAAAAAAGTCCTCTAATGTGAAAGGAATATGGACCACTAAATTATATATAATACAAATGAGGATACTACAATAAATATAAAAGGAGGATTTTTTTTTCCTCACTAATCTCTTAATTTTGGTATAGGGATTTGTCTTGAATTGAATTTGAAAGGTGGACTCAATAAAATATATATATAATTATGTAATTTCTCTTTATTGCTAAAAAAAAAATTAACAGTATTTATCATTAAAAATAACAATTAATAATATATACATATTTATAATAAAAAATTAAAAGTATTATTATTATTATTATATGACTACATAATATTTAAATTTATTAGATTTGATTAATTTACGCTCGAGTCGGAAGAAACGCAAAGAAAAGTAAAACTCTCATAATAAATATTTTCTCTATTTACAAGACTCGAACTCGAAATCTTACTTAAAGAGAAAATAATATATTGATAGTAATAACAAAGTTTATACCGGTGTTATTTAAAAAAATTGATTATAAAAATTTCATACACGTATAATACCATTATTAATTCTTATCCAAATCAAATTAATTTGTATTATTTTTTTTTAACGACATAAATTATGTGGTTAATAATTAAAATAGTATTTGTTGTAGTGTGGAGCATACAAGAAGAATAGGTGGCCAAAGCAAGGAATGTACATTTACACAAAGCACAATATTCATGCTATAACGTGTATGGTTCAAAAGTACATGTCATTGTTGTATAACATACTTCACTAAATGACTACAATATATAGGATCCATAAAAGAAGGGCAGTTATAGCCAGCAAGAACAGCACTACTTGCTTTGCTTGCCATCCGTTTATTTACTAATTTTCTTTTGTCATATTAATGAAACAAACAGATAGCAGAGATAGAGCTTTTTTTAGCTTTCTTGCAAATTACACTGGAGAAAGAACCTAATCCACCAATTTCGGTTGTGGTTTTGGTGGCGCCTAACTCATCTCAAATTTTGTCCTTTATCAATTTTTTACATGTCCTTCTCACTCAAATTTGGATATACAAGTACTTATAGATATTGTTCAGTGATATATATATCTATAGATTCAGAGTCGAGTTTATAGTTTTTTAGAAGTTTGAAAAAACAAAAATTTGGGATATACAAAACACATTTTCATTTCATACTTGGGAAAATTCTTAGCTACTTGATGTAAAAAGAAAAAAAAATTTAATTGCATTATTTAAAGTTAATTTTATAGTTGGCGGGTTACAGGTAGTTTGAACTTGTGTAAGAAGTGAGAAACATATAACATTTTTTTGTGAATCGAATTAATGCCACCATGATATAGGCAGCCACTTAAATAATTTAATTATGAACAAAATAAAGATATAAGAACTAATTGAAATTAAAGAATGAACAATTATATATGAATTACATTAGTGAAAATGAAGTGTTAATAAATATTTCTGGGATAAAATAATTCCACAAAATTAAAAAAGAAAAGAAAAGAAAAGAAAGGCATGCGGTTGTGTTACAATTGATTATATATGAGATAATCAGTAATGGCAATCAACCAAAGAAGAAGACGAGAAAACAAGAACTTGTTCTTTTGATCCAAAGTGAAATTTAGAATCTCGACGATCATCTTCTGGTGCTGGAAGATTAAGGTCTAACTGTATACTATTTCTCGGCTTTTTCGATTCTTGAAACTCCGGCGGACTACAACTACTAGTACCATTAGTAGTAGCAAACGCTGCCCTATGTCGCCTCATATGGCCACCTAATGCCTGACCGGAGGAGAACTTTGCCTCGCATATAGAACACTCATGAAACTTATTATTAGACTTAACATTATTATTATTACTATTTGGTATTTGCAAAGAAAGTGTTGTGCTCATGTTATTATTAACATGATCTTCTTCTTGATTTTCAATAATCACTTTCTTCATCATCTCTTCATAATTGCTAATTTTATTATTATTATTATTGGGTTTCTTGTGACTTGCTCTATGCCCACCAAGTGCTTGAAAAGAAGAAAAGCACTTATTACAAGTCTTGCACTGGTAAATATATGATTCCGGCGAGGCCTTAGAAGGAGAAGAAGATTTATGTAAAATCTTTCGAGTACTACCTTGAGCCAATAGAATCAAACAATTAGCCATGTCTTCTTCTTCTCCTCGACCATCACCAATAGTACTTTCTGCAAATTCAATTGATGAGTTATCGTTTCTTTCTTGTTGTTGTTCTGATCCTCCACCGCCACCACCACTAGATGAGCTAGAAGTTACTGTTAACCGGAGAGGGGACATTGGCCTTTGACGCTTTGTTCGTTTACCTTTCATGATTTCTTTAGACCTCATTACTAATTCTTGAGCTTCCATCACCATTTTCTTGGTATAGGCGGCAGTTCTTGATTTTCTGATCAGAAAAGAAAGAAAGAAATTAAAGGAAGGGGGACTTTTCTAGCTCTAAGGCAGTTGTTAATTTTCTTGGTAGAGGCAGTTCTTGATTTTCCGATCTTGGAAGTTTACAAAAGAGTGTGTATATATATACACACATTTATAGAGAGAAAAGGATATAAAAAAAGAAAGATAGAAAGGAGAAGAATGAGGAGGCGAGGAAAGGAGTGAGATTCGGTTGGCTTTGAAGCAAACCCATTACTTTTTCTAAACGATTCCTTTCTGGATGATTAGTTTGCAAGCCTGGAACCACAAAATTTGCGCCTTCTCTCTCCTTTTCTTACTCTCCTTG
This sequence comes from Aleurites moluccanus, assembly GCA_948193065.1. Classification (NCBI taxonomy): domain Eukaryota; kingdom Viridiplantae; phylum Streptophyta; class Magnoliopsida; order Malpighiales; family Euphorbiaceae; genus Aleurites; species Aleurites moluccanus. The sequence goes on along the minus strand of CANXYC011944661.1, from coordinate 8,116 downwards.
ATTTTCTTTTGCTTATGGTTAATTCTGTTACTATAACTCTTGTTTTATTACATATAACTCTCTATATTTTGCTTCTTACACTTGTTTATACTATATATTGACTTCAATTTTAATCATGACATCACTATTTTTCTAATTACATCAATTAGTGTATACTTATTTCTGTAAGTCCTGTGTAACTTATTTTGTTTTAATTATATTTTGGTTATTACAATTCTGTTTACTATATTAAGTCCATTCCCAAGTATACCATTTAATGCATCAAATTTATATTTGAATACTTGTATTAAGGGTGGAAGCCAAATCCATTATGTTCAGTTTGGTTTGCAATTTTATTTTTTATTTTTTAAATATATATATAATGTTTTTTATTATTATTATAATTAAATATTTTTTATTTTATTTATATATACTATATATATATTTTTTAATTTAATATTAATTTAAAATTAAAAAATATCATTAATAAAAATTAATTAAAAATAAATAAATAAAAATCTAATTATTGAGAAAAAGTTGAACTTTAAGTTTGTTAATTAATATAATAAATAAATTTTATATTATACATTAAATTTTTTTCAGATATTTTATCAGTATTTTTTTTCTAAATTTATATAAAATAATGATGGTTTATAAAAAAAAAAATTTGAATTGAAATCAATAGACTAAAAGCAATCAAATCGAATTAAATTGAATTAAATTAATAATTTAACTATAATAATAGTTTGATTTAATTTGAAATTTTTGTAAATCCACACGAATAAAATATACAACACCAACACTTATAAGCCTCTTTTTCGTCGGGACTTCGATTCACATGGTGGCGTCGAGCTTATGGATATGCTCTTCCGCTGCAGTATCCTCTACTTGGTTGCTTGATGGTGCCGACCCCGATGAAGTGGTGGCAATAAAGGCGGAGGATTTGACCATGAAATATGGTTAAATTTTTTGGTTGAAATTTATTGTGGGAGGAGCCATGGACTTATCGAAGCAGAAGCAGAGGGAATTGCCCAATTCCTAATTTTTTGGCTGCTTATTGCTATCTGGTTTAATTTTTTGGTTGAAATTCATGGATTTTGCTCTTTCACGAGGAAATTTTTTTTTTCTTATTTTTCATAATTTTGTGATTTTATTGTATGGGTATTTGTAATATTTTATGGATTTATAACAAGGCCTCGATATGATAAGAATGTGCTAAAAGATAATCAATGTGGACTCTGAGTATGAGAACGAGGAGATATGTGATGTGAAGATAAATTATGAAAGATGTACACTCAAAATGAGAATGAAGAATATGTGAAATTTGAGAATGAAGAATATGTGAAATTTGAGTGTACATCTTTCATAACTTATCTTCACATCACATATCTCCTCGTTCTCGTACTCAGAGTCCACATTGATCATCTTTTGGCACATTCTTATCATATCGAGGCCTTTGTATAGTTGTTAATATGATTTTGGAAGTTGATTAATTTTGTGATGGTGGTGGTAGTGAAAATAAAAATTTAGTGTGTTTGAGTATAATAACATTTGAATGAAAATTAAAATGAAAACGAGAGTATTATGAATTTTATTTATTAATTTAATAGATTTTTTATAAAAAAATTTTAAATTTTAACGAAATTAAAATATATAAATTTTTTAATATAATCTTAAAAATACATAAATTTTTTAATATAATATAACAAAATATAAAAATCTCATAATAATTAACGCTTTCATAAATTAGTAGAATCAAGATTTATATAGGAACTCTTGTAAATTACTTTACAAGAGAAGTGAAGGTAAATTAAATAAGCCAATAAGCATGTTTTTCTCACCACACCATCCCCTTAAGCGACTAATTATTGGATTGTTGGGGAAAGCAATAACTTAACTATTGTGATTTTATATATTTGATTGCTATGGATTATGGACTAATGGCAATATTAGTTAGAAAGTTCATGTGGAGTTGACTTAGAACCACTTCACATTCACATAGAACATGGTAATTAACTTATTAGAAAAGACAATGACCCAAAAAACACGCCGACTTCATTCATATAATCCAATTATTTGATCATTAGCTTATATATATAATTATAAAATATACATACGGTTTACCAATCATTAGGGTTGGTATTCTAAAGAGCAGCCATGAAATTGTGACAGCTTTTGTTCTTGTTTTTTTTTTTTTTTTTCCTGATCAACACTAGAGGCAGAATGGTTTCTTATTTTCTAGAAGGATTTCTCACGTACATTGCGGTGAAATTGAAATGGTCATCATAATTAATGCTGAATTTTATTATTTATTATATTTCAGGACGAATAAATTTTTAGATGAATCTATTTTATTATATCATTATTATTATTTAATTTAATAATAATATTTAAATAAATATTTAATTATTATTAATTAATTCATAATTTAATATGATAGATTAAATTTACTTAAAATATTTTCATCAGAACTATAAAATATGTCATATGGTAAGTAAAATTTGATACTATTAAACCTATATTAGAACACATTAATTTCACTTCATACATTTAAATTTAATTAACACTGCCCGCATGTTAATAGCACGGCAACAACTTTTAGTTACCATAATATAGAAAATAAATTATATATATTTGCAGACGGCAGCAAAGAAATAGAATAATATAGATAATACAGGGCGGTGGCCATATATAATTAATTAATGACAAGGTGTCCAATTCTTGTAAGGTATAGTGTGTATGTGTGTTATGAACTGAATTGGAAAAGAATGAAATTAAGGATCATAATAGAGAGATTCTTGGCGTAGGGAATTATTTGGAGTCTTTGTGAGAGGCACGTAATTAAGGCCCAATGCATATAGTTTTATACATATGCTAATGCCAGCATCACCTGTAGTTAGCCGCCCAAAGTAAAGCATCAATATCCAAAAATTTTACCATTTTTATTTTCTAACTTAGTCGAGGATATTTTCAAATCAGTTTATATATTTATCGAAATTATTTTTATAAAATAAATTTAATGATGTTTCATATTCGATATATGTATTTTAAAAATAATTTTTTGAATATTAATTTTAAAAGTAAATTTTCATTTAATAAAGCAAGAAATTAACTCATTTATTAAGTGTTATCAAATTATTTTTAGTGAATTTGGTTGGTGAACTTAACATATATAATATATTATTATTTATATATATTCTTTATGTATTAATATATGAATATAAATATATATTAATTGTTCTTTGCTTCATGAGCTCTCTTTTAGTTTCCTTCAAGTACTCTTCTACTACTACTTCTCCACTTCCTTGTCTTCAAATGCACCATCTACAACACATATTAAAATAATCATTAAGTTTTTGTTGTTTGTTATGACTTGATTAAATTATTAAGACTTAAGAGCAAGTATATGCCACTGAACAAATTATACGTTTCCCAGTTGTCTTCTATATACATTGCTGTCTATTAAAGATTCTTAAATAATTAAATGTGGAGAAATACAGTGAGATTGGACATTAATTGGAGATTTGGACGTAGTGGTGGAAGACTAAGGGAGAATCTTGGAGTGAGAATCAATGTTATATAGTCTTTTAGTCTTTGTGAGAGGAAATGTTATATGTGTTCTTTGATAATTGGCAGATTGTCATATCATTTCCATACACTAAGTCCCACTTAAAGTGCTTTCACTACAAGAAAAAAAATTCTTTTGCCACGCTTTTTTTAATATTTAACGACTGTCTGATAGGAGGTGCAAGTGGTAATTACCAGTATGATTGGAATTAATATGATCCTGAGAAGAAGATGTTGTAGGAACAGTATTGATAGGGGTAATATTTGGTTATGGAGTATTATGAGCAGGTTGTGTTTGAGGAAAATCAATGGGATTAGAAATAGGAGTATCTAATGTATCTTCTGATATTAAATGAAGGATATGTTGTGTAATAATGATAGGATTTGAGTTAGAATGATAGGGAAATATGGTTTTATAAAAAACAACGTCCCTCGAAACATAAGTTTGATGATTGGTAATGTCATAGATTTTGTAAGCTTTCTGTCCTGGTACATATCCTAGAAAGTCACATTTGAAAGCTCTTGCTTCAAATTTGTCCATTGAGGCTTAATATTAGTTGCAAAATATAAGCAATCAGATACTTTGAGATTATGGTAATCAAGTGGTTTGTGGTCGATGATTTCGTAACTAGTTTTTCAATCTAGCTTAGGTGTAGGAAGTCTGTTTATTATGTGAGTTGTTGGAAAATAGAAAGCAAAAAATGGTTTACACCATTTTGTCAAGTAGAAAAATAAGGAAAATATGAAGGCCATATAAGTTAGTGGTTTTCTAAGACAAAATGGCTCTGGCCAATTAGTCAAGAAAGAACCACAAGCTAGCAGGCCGAACCTTGCCATGAAGCTAAACACAGAAGCAAAGTCCAAGCCCAAACGAGGGAAGCAACCGGCCCAAGGAAGAAAAAAGCCTATTATGCCTGCTGTATGGAAGCCTAATGAAGAATGCTGAAGTCCAATACTCCCACAAAAAGAAGCAGCAGAAGCACAAGAAGTTCCTGGTCCATTAAAAATAATAATAGTTGTAATTCTACTGTGGGGTATAGGGGTGTGTTTTTAATATATGAAAAATTCTTACTTATATTGGGTATAAAAATTTATTTCATATATCTAATCAACGATGAGATATTTTTAACTAATATATCTTTTTTTTTTTTGTCTAATGAAAAAATATCAACATTTTTTTATTTTATGTGTTTTTATCTCATTGATTGAATGTAACTGGTTTTGTGGTTAAGAACTAATGAATTATATTCCATTGTTAAACCTAATGGTTTTAACATAGACATTGAACCAGTTTTGAATCATTAACAAGTATTGATTTAAGAAGAATGAGGTCTGTGTTTTGTCTTTGAGCAGGTAAGTCCATGTTGATCTACTCAAATCATCAATTATGGTGAAAATGTAGTGTGCACCAACAGCAGAGGGTGTTTCGTAAGGACCATACAGGTTTATATGTAACAACTCAAATATTTGAGTTCTATGGATTGAACTGTTATGAAAAGGTAACCTTTATTGTTTTGCCAAAGGACAGATTTGACACAATTGTGAAATATTTAGCTGATTCAACTGTTGAATCCGAGCAGCTGCAACTTTTACAGCTTCAATACCAAGCTCGTGAAAACAGCAAAACCTTTACAATTGATCTTTGCACATTTAATGCTCCCTCAACTCAACTCAGAATAGCAAAACTAATCCCCCAAAATATGTTGCCATTATGGCATTATCACACCTCACATACCTCACATTTCTCTTTGTGTTGAGCCAACAATTCATCCACCAATCTCATACAACAAATGTCCCATGTGAAACTTCTAAGATCCATCTGCAAGCTTGCAAAACAGACGTGATTATTCTTCAATATTTGTTTTTTTTTTTTTACTTCATATTGGATAACTAAAATAAGAAAGCTAAATTAAAAGCTATTATCTAACAATTATTAGATAAAATTTTTGTAGGTTTTACCTAATTCTAGCTAGTTGGATGCTTGGTGTCTTCCAGTTGATTGATTAATTGATTTTTTCTTCATTTTCTGTCATTTTCTTGTTCCCAAAACACAAGAAATTCGTCCATCAAACGAAAGGGAATGAGGGGAATGTATTCTCAGATTATAATTTACCACAAATGATAATCATAAAAAATTGTATATCAGAATTTTCCCCCTCATTTTTTTTGTCATTTTCTTCTTCTCCAAACACAAAATTTTCCCTCACATTTTCTTTCATTTCCTTGTCCTCCAAACACAGATTCATATCTTGATATAAGCCTATAAATCATGATTCATATTCATATACAAATTACAATTGCGATTCTCGCAAATATGCAATATTAAAAAAATACTGCGATTATTACAAACATACAATATCATATAAAAAAAATTAATTTATTTTTTCTACTCACATAAAAATAAATTTATATTGATGTAATTTCATTCTAATCATATATATATTCACGCTAACGTAAATAGGTTGTAACATTCTCTCATGCTATCTAATAAATTTTCATAATTATTTATTAAGTTCGGATAAATTAATTTATTTTAGAAGATTTTAGAATAACTGTAATTTTTTTTAAAATTTTAATTTGTTTTGGTAATTAAACATTAATTATTCATATAATAAATAAATACCTGTAATATAAATGTATTAATTAATTAAAGCTAATGTTCATTGCTTTAACCCAGGAACCATTATCCAAACAGGTCCACTTGATCCAAAATTTAGGCCCAAAATACTGATTAACATTTAGTTATCACTCATCAATAATTACTTTCATAATTTCATGTGATAATTAATTCACATAAAATTAAATAATTAATAAATTATAAAAATAATAATTTCAACTAGTGATAGTCAACAAAAATTATAATAATTACATTACTCTTTCTATAATTGACCCTATTTTTTTATAGCAATAATAAATAATATAACAAAATAGTTGACTATTTTTTTTTTTATCATATGACAAAAAATATTTTGAAGATGGAAGTTGTTGAAAGCTCATTTTCATATTTGATATTGATAAGTAGATTATTCTAATTATCCTGTTGGACTCATCTCCATGAATAAGCCTTTCAAATATTGTTCTTATTGAGCCATTAATGTTGCCTCATATAATTGGGCCCCAGCAACTTGTTTATTAACTAAAATATGCATTTTATATAAAAAAAAAAAAATCTCTAAAAAAATCTAAATTGAACTAAAATCTCCACTAAAAATAACTATAAATATACTAAGTGACCGTTTGGCATAACTTATGAAAAGAAAAAAATAATTTTTTTTTCGTGAGAAACTAATTTTGGCTCAGTTTACGGTGTTTGGTAAATATCAAAATTAATAAAAGTAATTATTTAGATAGCTAAAATTCAATTATTTGGATAAGTTAAAAATTTGAGCTTTTCAAGAAAACTAAATTTTAAATTAAACGCGTAGCTAATTTTAAAAAATTAATAGACAAAAACATTCTTATGAATTTATAAACAGTTTTTAAATTATATTTTACCAAACACAAACATATAATTAATTATTTTTAAAATATCACTTTTAGAAAAATAACTTTTCTCCATATAAAAAGTTATTTTCATAAGCTATACCAAATTGAACTAATTAGATGGGTACTTGACAATTCAATTATTGAATCGAAGTTTTATTACTAAATTGATGTTTTATTAAAAATAAAGATTTTGCCAAAATAAATTTTATAAAAAAAAATCGATTGAAATCTAAAAATTCGAATCAAATATTTCAAAATCTAATTTTGATATATTGTTAAATATTCAAAAAAATACTCGATTGTTTTAAAAATTCAATATTTTTATATAAAATTTTTTTTTGTGAGATTTTATCTTGTTGCGCCATATCCTCTATATATTTTTTTGTGAATATATATATATATATATATATATATATATATATATATATATATATATATATATATATATATGCATAATTAAATTATCAGTAGATGTATATTACACTCAATTTCGAGACTTTTTCACTTGTATATATTTTTTTTTTCTCTACAGTACATTATTCTATAATTTAATATTTTTTTGGAATCAACAACTTACTGATTTTTATTCTTAATATTTTTAATATAAAAGGTATAATGCAAATAAAATAAAAAATATTACAATTTTTTTTTTATTTGTGACTGAAAGGAACCTTGGATAATATATATATTTTTTTTTTCCTGTCCACAAAATTGAAAATTAAATAATGGTGATGAAAACAAGTATAGGGAGAAAGACAGATAGTAGAGTGAGAGGATCGCTTTCTCGTCTATGGTTAGGCCCGTCTTTTCTACTCATATACTTGAATGTGGGCCAAAATTCTCAATAGATTAAAGAGTTGGTCGGTCCACTAAAAATAGGGTACATAAATAATTTAAAATATATATATATTAGAAAATATTTTTTTTATATTTTTAAATGCATCTAATATATAGGAAAATAATGTGCTTCATTTTCAATATATATATATATATATATATATATATATATATATATATATATATATATATATATATATATATATATATATAAACACACAGACAAATAAAAAAAAATAAAAAATAA